>RCHF01000342.1:0-13847 GCA_003987895.1 Neonothopanus nambi | reverse complement strand
ATTCTGATGTTCCCTCGATCTGTGATCTTGCTGTCAGCTGATAAGTCTATGAATCCAAACGTAGATGTGATGCGTATGGAACGGAGATGGAATAGGAGACTAAACCTTGTAAGATACAATGAAGGGTATATAACAGAATTCAAGAAGAAAAGAATTGAAGAATTGATAGGAACATGAGTGTTTGTTGCATGGAAACGACAAGAAGAGCGGGGGCAGCGGAAGGAGCTAGTCAGGGCCACGCCCCTCTTTGCCTCCGCAGACTCACACGATGTCTATATATGGAAATTAAGGCTGTGAATGGGAGATAAGATGTGGCGCTTGTTTGGCTGTATTTGCTTTGTCAGCAGAGATGAGGTTGAAAAGGGTTGTGATCAACTTTCCCTTTTCGCCCTCCCACCCATTCCCTTTTCGGCCATCCTGTACTACTCCAAGCAGCCAGAGCTGTTCCTCCCGTCTTGAGTAATTCCTTTTGTTTCCCCCTTCGCGTCTTTGCTATCCTTCTCATCATATTCATTTTCTAGTATCCTATCTTGAAGACGCTCTCTCTTATTATTTTTTTCGTGGCTCGATAAACAGACCCGTGCTTCACCCAACTTTTCATGCAAAAGCGTCAGAGAATGGATATGTCCGCAGGAAACCCTGGCCCAGCAGACCCTCAGCATCCTCAACCTGGTCAGCCAGGCGTAGGCGATGACGCGTTCATCAACGACCGTGATGCTGTCGACAGCGCTGCTGAGGACGACGACGACGACGAGAAGCCAAAGTCGGACAAGAAGGCTGGAAGGCGGAAGATCAAGATCGAATTCATCCAGGACAAGTCCAGACGTCACATAACCTTCTCCAAAAGGAAAGCTGGTATGTGCTCCTGCTAATATTTTCTGCCAACTCTCCCTTCTCACATTCCGTTTTCAGGCATTATGAAAAAGGCAATTTTAATTCCTCTTTTATCTTTTCCTCCTGTTTGACATCTCAACTTCGTACCTCAGGCCTACGAATTATCTACTCTCACTGGTACTCAAGTCCTTCTACTTGTTGTCTCCGAGACCGGTCTTGTCTACACCTTCACTACTGCTAAACTACAACCCCTTGTTACCCAGCCCGAGGGCAAGAATCTCATCCAAGCTTGTCTAAATGCCCCTCATGGTTCCTTGCCTTCTTCCATGCCCGTTGGTGCTCCTCTCGGTCGTTCTAGCAATATAGGCCCACCGGCTGGTCCTCCGGCCAACAACATGCCCGGTGGTTTATCTATAGGAGCTGGTGGTGCTGCCGGTGTCAAGGATGACGACGAAGGTGCCGAGGAAGAAGAAGCCGCTCGAGGCGGTCGAGCTAATGCTGGCGACAAACGCCGCCGACGTGCCTCCTCAAACGCTGGCCCACCACCTCCAAGTCAATCTAATCCTCGCGGTGCAGGCCCTACTTCACCTCATTCACCCAACAGCACCATCCCTCCGCCGCCGCTTTCTATTCCCCCAGGTTCTAATCCTGCGCAATCGACACCTGCTTCTGCACATCCCCAGTCTGGTCCTCCTCAACCCCAGCTACCAATGGGCGCTTCGCCGACATCGCCTCAGCAGGGACACGCTGCTGTTCCCGGTACTTCGCCAGCACAATATTCTCCATCGTATGCTCATGCACACCCCCATTCTCATCACCCTGCACAACATCCTTCTCATCAACAAGGCGCTGACAATGCCATGTACAGTAGTGCACCGGCACATATGATGGCTAGTAGTTATTCGTATGGGCCCGGCAGCCAAGCTGCTGGACCTGGTGGTCAGCAACTCGGTGGTCTCGCTGCCGCTGCAGCTCAGCATGGGCATTGGGGCACCGCTCAACAACCTCCACAGCAGGTCGCAGGTCAGGGTGCTCATTATACACGAAGATAGTGGATATTTGTGTGCGTGTAGTTTTAATATAGGTAAAAGTTCGGGACGGACGCTGTTTGGGGTGCGCGATACTGTATACAGTATTTTGTTGACGTCGTTTATGTTTTTCATTCCTCTTCACGACATGTTATCATTTCCCTTTTCCTTGCTTTTCCTTTTCGCCCTTCTTGCTTACTCGTCGAATGATCAAAAGTGATTACAGAAATTGTATTACCTTTACCTGGCTCTGTGTTTCCCTATCTCTTTGCTAGCTATATACTGTCAGCCCCCTCACGAATAACCGTTGTAACTTTTACCATCTACGTACTGCCATCCATCCTCTGTTTCCCACCTGCTCACTTTGGCTCTCGTCGTGTAGGCTTTCTTGATCATACTTATGTTTGTTTTTGTACGTATGCACTTTCTTTTTTTGTAAGTAGTGCTAGCTCTTCATCTGCGAAACGTTCCCGAACGTATTATATGTAGTATATATGCGGTACGCCGCAAGCGCATACGCTGGTTGAATATGTGAAACTTAGTAGTGCCGCGTTAAACATTCGTCAAAACGTGTCCAGAGGTTAGCCGGCATCTATTCAACTCTTGATGGCATACATAGCGAGATGCCTATGTATACGCTACAGCCACCGTCATAGATCGAGCCAACTGTCAATGACTGGGACTACTTGAAGACCGGAAGATTTAGATAAGCGCTACTAACATATCAATGATAACGTTGACCCACCAAGTATTCCTTCCAATTCTGCGCTAAGATCAGATTTCTCCGATAAATGGGAACACAGAAAGAATTCGAAGTTCAATATATATTTTAATGGATTCAGTAAGTGTAGATCTTCTTACTTGACCTGTTCATTAATCCGATCTTGTACACAGGTACCGATACACCGATACACCGATACGTGTACACTGACCACTCTTCGGACCCGCCCTCGAACTTTCAGCTGAAAAATCGTCTTTGGGATCTCTCTACCACGCCCAATTGGGTCTGGGGCTACGAAAATTAAATCTTTCTCCTCACGGATGTTGATTGCCCCACGAGTCGCCTGGATTTGTCGAATAGGTCGCAATTTATGCAGGGGCGCGGAGAGGCGCGGGATGGTGCCACTTGAGCCAGTAATCACTTGATGGGATCTCACCATGTTGCTCTGTCGACGATGTCCGCAATGCGTAAAAAAAGTCAATTCCTGACGTAGCGACTCAAGGTTCAAGTTGACTAAAGTGACACGCATTACATAGGCCTAGCACGGAGTAGGATCTCCCCCGGTACTGGAAGTGCTAGGAAAACATTCTGGCGTAGATTTCGACCCTGCGAGAACACGAGACAAGAAAAGTTTCAGGAATTTGTATCTTGATTCTCGGTGTCCACCTGTCCTATCTATGGCTGGACATGTACACGAATACCACAGCTAGTTGGCACCGCTTTAAACAACTCTGGTTCGGATCGCCCATCGCTTACTATTATGTGGGCGTTGAATTGTTGAAACGTGGTTCCAAGATTCCCTTTCCTTGATTAGGATCTATGCTATCACCTACACTTCAACAGCTAACTAGACTCGGGCGGATTTCCATTGGGTTTTCAAGAGGTTCAAGACTTAATCTTCAAATACTGTCGACTCGCGAACGCGCATATAGCACACTTATACAACTTTACCTCCCGTAGTGGCGTAAGTTTTCCGTGGCAAGGTGCTGAAGGGGGTGGAAAACGTCATTATTCGATGGATACGAGTTGTAACAGCAAGGAGAGCAAGGGGAAGAGAATCTGTCGCCAAATGTGTACCTAAAAGCTAAAGCCAGCAAAAGAAAAAAATCTACAAACTACAAACTGGGCTGAAAATCACGGTGAATCTATTGTACAAAAATATTCCTTAGGTCAGTCCAAGCAGAAGGAAAGAGAGAAAAGCATCGTGCGTTGCTGCAAGTTTGAAATGCTAAAAGAATACCAAGGTCAAACGCTTCAAGTGCAATACGTAGTCCACAGACAAAGCATAACCGCCGATGACCAAAGAAACCCGCTCATCGCATGGAAGCTGCAGCCTCCTTAGCCAGGGCGTCCGCAATCGGATTATATCGTCGCGGAATACGCCAGAATCCGACCTGAATACCCTTCGCCTCCACCTCAGAGATTCGCGCATTCAAGAGGTGAAACAAGTCCAAGTTTGTAGGGGTCATGTTGTTGGCGGTGCGCCAGTTTCTGCGCTGTAAAATTCTCGACATTCAGACCGTGGACGCATTAACGTCAATTAAAACGGTAGACCAACTCACCTTCCAGGCTGGATACCACTGAGTCATGCCTTTCACGACATACTCCGAGTCAGAGGCAATGACAAAGACCGGCCGAGTGTTCGAATGAGTAGAGGTTGAGCCATGTACACGCTTTCCTTGCTGCTCATCTGCAAAGTTCAACTCCCACTGGGCATCCAGCATAGCTAGTCCCTCAAGGGCACCCAGCAGCTCGGCTCGCTGGTTCGTTCTGGGACCAGTATCCATGCGATCGTCCACGCCTATGGATAATTGCAATGAGGGATCATCACCCATGGCCACGCCAACACCAGAAACCGCATTATGCCTTCCGTTGTCCAAACACGCGCCGTCCGTAAAGGCGAGCCAGTAGTGATGGCATGGAAAATAGCTGGGTCGGTCGAAGTGTGAACAACAATCAACGTAGAAGCATTTGCAATCTGCACATTTTCTGATGAAATCAGAGAAGGGTCCGGGTCGGTCTTGAAGGAATGGACAGAAGAGCATGACGCGATCTCTAACTTCCTGTGGGCCGTCAGAGCAGTGTAGTGCATCCATTTCAAGCTCTGCGCCGTGTAAGTATTAGAGAACACAGAGGAAAGGAACCATCTCACAGGTATATTTGGGCAAGAGTGTAATGGCGAGGATCAGAGCCTGAAGTAAGCTACTCGCAGTGGGAGTGGCAAAGGAAGGGTTGGTCCTTAAGCGGCAGTCCAAGGATGTCTACATAAGTAGTCCCCTTGATCACGTTTTCTAACCATCCAGATCCTACTAGAGACGAATGTAACTGAGTTGTGTGGTTTCGTCTTCAAGAGTAACTTCACTAGCCATAAATTCACTATCCTTTCTGCTAAAAGAACACAAGCCAGTCATCATTTTTGTTAGTTTGTGATATGGTAAAGTCAATTGAACAACAAAAGGTATGTTACAGTACAGCAACTTATAGATATATACTGTGACAGGTTTAGGGGAAAGATCATAGCTAAAACATAAGAATAATTTAAGTGGTCGTGCGGATAAGATGCTTTTGAGTCGTGAGCGCGTGAGCAGTGAAGGCAATGATGAACATGAAAAGACAATAAACAAGCAAGCAAATAAATGCGGAAGAAATGAAAGAAAGATGACGGGTACGGGTATGTCTAATGAAGAGATTACTCCCTAAGAGTTCGAGGCGACGGAACACGAGTGAACAGCTGAACAAGATTAAGCGTTGATAGTGCTGACACTAAAGGAATAAATCAAGAAGAGTAGACAAGAAGATGATCGCTGGAGAATGATGGATATGCCGAAAGCAGAATAACATGCTAGAGATACAGATCGTTTTGAGATTCTTCATGTTCGAAATCAAGCTCCACATGACGGAAGGAGGAAAGCGTATCGCCGCGAAAGAAGCCAGATCATCTCGTTCTTCTGCGCAATCAGCGAGATACATGATCTGTCCACAAATGGAAAGATGTGTGTCCTCGTTACCGGCTCGACCTAGGGTTCTCGATTCAATAATCTACTTTTTGAGTCGATCGCCAGAGCCCGGAACGAGGTGCACACAAGCGAATGAACGCGATGATCACTGGTTCCACGCTACAAACACCCTCATAGCTCGACTCGTTCTGCGTGCTGGTGGAACTGTCGATGCCTTTGAGGATGAGGAATGCGAGAGTTGCGATTTTGACATCGATAGTATGCTCTCGCGTCGAACCGCTTTCTCGTCATGGACTCCTTTAGTCAGTGGAAGTCGGACTTCACTATGAGTGGTAGGAAGTCCATCAACTGATGTTGTCAAAGGCAGCGAGCTTGTTATCGTAGGGGGCGTAGCAAGAGAAGCACTCAGTGGTCGCTGCTGGCGTAAAGGAGAGCGCTCGCGATGTCCAACGACGGCTTTTTGTCGCTGTTCTGCTTCCCATTGCAAGTATTTCTCGCACTCTGCATTAAACAACTTGCGCTCTTCAGTAGGAGGAGAAGTGAACACGTTCCAAGCAAAGCGTTCATTGAGAGCCGAAGGGATGGCCATATGATCATGCATGTCCCTAAGAGGCAGATAGGCAGATAAGCACGGAATTAGATTGATGGAACGAGCATCAGAATAAAGATAATCTCTTACAAGTAGAATCGTCTGAGCATATTATCGAATTCTTCTCTCGTCAGCTCCGCCACAGCACTCTTGAGACGATCAGAACTTTTCTCGGATGTAGCATTACCCCGTAGATTCATAGGCGCTATATCAATTGATCGAGACCGGATTCTATGGGTTGTTCTGCCAGCCTTGTCCCTCTTCTCATCCTGAACCCTCTTCTGATACTCGAGCACCCAATCCCACATGGATTCCGAGCACGCCAGAATTTCTGCCACTCGCACAGCAAGATGCAAGTTCAAGCTTCTCAAATCGATGTGCATGGTGGTATTAGGCAGACGGCTTTTCATCATGCTCGCAGAGTGAGCAGCCCATGAATTGACTGGACCGCCACTGGCAGTGTAACGCCCCTCGGCAGAGGGCTCAGTCTTAGGCACAGACGGCATCGCCTTGGATGGGGGTTTTGAAAAAAAGGATGCTCGGGTAGAGGGAGAGAACGCAGAACTTCTTGACCCGTCAAAAGAAACATAAGGAGTATCACCCTGAAGCAATTTCTGGATGGTCACCCAATTATCATGCTCGCTATCGTTACCACTTACAAAGTGAGAGGCTTGGCTAGGTGAATTAGGTGAATTAGGTGAATTTGTTGTGCGTGATGATACAGATGTCGCATTTGAGTTCCCTCTACCTCTGAGAGGGTGAACGACACCTGGAGGAGTAGATCTGATGGTATCTTGAGCATCTTCGCCTGGATCGGAAAGCCTATCGGCGGAGCTGTCTCGTGATTGTTGTTCATCAACTACTAGCTGAGGCGGGAAGGTGAACAGCAATGGTGGATGGGTCCTTACGTCTACAAGAGAAGTTAGATCGACGGGAAGTAGCCTCATACCCAGCACTTTACCTTTAAAATGCACATTTAGAAGGTTCGGCAGAAGAGACAAAGGAGAAAGATTGATGAATCTCGAGGCTTGCATCTCGTTGTAGATCAATTCCAACATTGAATGATCACGCGGGTTTACAGGCGGCTTGGGAAGTGCTCTAAACAAAAACGGTGAAACAAGAGATTTGGTATTCGCACTCGGAGAAAGCGTGGGGCTACCAGCAGGCTTTATCGATGCCGTATCAGTCACACCAGATCCAACTAGCGTATCACTCGACATAGAGGGATGAGCATGCAAGGAGGACAAAGAGGTATTATGCGATGCCAGCGGCAGCTTGGTCTGCGAGAACGCTTTTGAAGGGAAGTGCAAACTCAAATGTAATCCTGTTCCGCCACCCCTTTGACCGTGATTCGGAGATCGTGGCGGAGGTGGCGGAAGCAACAAATTGGTCGCCGCAGGATTCGATGGTTCTGCCATCAGATGTGCATAGGGCAGATTCGGCGAGTTGATCGACTTGGGCATGGTGGGAGCTGGAGCTGATGCAGGAGACGATATAGGAACTGGTTTTGGCGCAGGAATAGAGTGCAGTGTCTCGAACGTTGCAGGAGTGATCGTCGCCTCGGTGCTCTCCTGCATATGGAAGGGTTTCTGGGGTTGCTTCTCAGGTGGCTCTGTGTTCAGCTCCAGCTCCTTCCAGCTATTCTCAGGAGAATTATCTTGAGTCGCGCTCCTTTCTCCTTCCTCATCTTCGACGATAAGCCCAACCTCTCTACCGGTAGTATTGATCATGGGAAGTGGTGGCAAGACTGGCGATAAGGTCAGCGGTGACTTGGGCGATAACTTAGGAGGCGAGGCTGGCGGCGGGATAGAATTCGTGGTAGGAAGCGTCGAGGAGGAGTGGTTCCCCTTCACGCCGTTCGAGTTGATCGAAGCCAGCAAGCTCGAGTTGGTACTCATCGTCGAATTTGACACCGCCGACACAGGCGACCCGAACCCGACGAAATCGTCCGAGATCCTTCCACTGACAGACGATGTACGACGTGAACCCCCCGAACTTGTCATTAACGAGTCTGAATCACGTTCGTTCTCGTTTTCGCGCTCAGATTCCGCCAAACCATTGGTATGCTCGGCATCATTGCCGAATGCAAGACCCAGGCCGCTCGAATTCCCAAATCCCAACCCGAGATCAGCTCCACTCAAGCTCAAACGATTTGAGAGAACAGCATTCAAGCCTGAATCACGCCTGGGAGGCCTCCTTGTCGTAGATGCTGTCGTAGACCGTCGTCTCTGCAAGCCAGAAACGTGTCGTGTCGAGTCTTCAAAATGAAGTGGCGCGCGAGATTCTGAACCCAAGTCTGAATCCGAATCCGAATCTTCGCCATGTTCCACCCGACCAGGGAAAAAGAGGTCTTCTTCTATCATCTACATGTGATTGGAACAAACAGGCTTGCGGTTAAACCTCCACACTGAATATAAGCAACACGCGCTGCAAAACTCACCTCAAAAGCGGCACCAGGTTTCATCACCCGAGTAATCTCCTCAAATAGTTTGTCCCACTGAAAATAGGACGGGTGAAATGGTCTTTAGATCCGAGAGCACAAATTTAGGAATGGGTAAAGGCTGACCTTGTCTTCCGGAACACCCATCGCAATTCGCTTGATGTGTCTATATGATAGCCGGAAAGATGATCGAGTGAGTAACTCGGAGGATATAGACGAAACACTTGATTTTAGACGTCATCGACTTACACAAAATCGAACTCTTCATTTGGAAATGGTAGACCTTCCAGGCTGCGGATGGCGCATTATGAGCGACGTAGGAGAAAATAGACCGGACGCTGCTCACAAATTGCTTTGGACCCATGTTACCCTATGTGCTAGATCCGTCGAGCCCACTTGCTGGAGATCAGGGTGTAGGGGAACGATGTCGAGGCCGACGAAATGACAATGCCGCCAAGCGCGCGCGCAGTCGAGAACCCATGTACCAGTGCCTATGAAAAGTCTCGGAGTCAGAAACGAAGAAGCAGGTCCGTCGGAGATTAAACAAAAGGCTCCGAGCGAAGGAAATGAATTGCCCAGGGAAACGCCGCCGGAATGGAAAGCATATCACTCACCGCAACCGATATCCAATACCTTTGTCGGCGGATTCTCAAATGAGTGCCAAGTCAGACTCTCACAGATCTGTTGGCAGGATAACGTTTCCCAAACATCTCTGTTGGGAGAATTTAGACGTCATTCCATCATCTTGGATAGAGGAATAAGCCACCGTATGTACTCACAGGTCTAGCACCTCCCTGTCGTAGCTTCTTGGGTAAGGAACTTCCTCTTTTGTGTACGGGTGGTGTTTTCTCGCAGCCCCTATAGATCCCAATCCGCCCATCGCTATACCCGTACCAACCCCGAGATTTCCACCCCGTGAACCCGATTCGACGTGAATTGCTGGTCCCTTAACGACAAATTGCGCCGCACGGGCGCGTATGTTTCGTTTGAGTTCCTCGAGAATGGTGCGATCAGCCGTGGAGAATTTTAGTTCATTCTGCTTTTCCGAAGATGATGTTTTATTGGGCGTCTTTGGTTGCAATGGGAAATACGTCGTGGAAGTCGTTGATGAGGCGTGATTGGCGGTGGAAGGTGATGAATTATGCGTTGACGCGAATGCTCGGTGCGCTGCAGCGAGGTGGCTGCCATATTGAGGCTGCGAAGGTGGTGTTATGCGTGGAGGATGAAAGGATGGTGGCGGGGCGTGGGTTGAAACAGACGTGTTTTGGGGCTGGTGAGGAGCAGGATTGGGATGAGGGGAAACGACCGTAGTAATTTTATCAGATAGGCGAGGTGTCGTGGGAGCAGAGCGTGGAGAGAGGAGCGGTCGTGTGAGGGGGTCAAATTGCGGGGGAGGAAGCGTGTACGGCCGGTCCTGAGGTATTGAACTACTGTGTTGAACACGAGGTGGGGATGAATGCGGTCCAGCTCCCGGGCGTGACTTGTGCAAAAGATGAGCTGTGTTCGAGCCCTTGCCTTTTACTGGTTTGCTCCCTGTTGACTTGCGGCGTCGCAGAATGGAGAGATCTGCAAAACTGAGACTAGGACTATGACCTGAGTCATGCGAAGACGATGGACGGCGCTACATATATGGTTCATCAGTACACCAAAAAAAACTGAAAGACGGCGATAATTCCAGATAGCCGCAATCGATAGACGTCCACTTACCGAGTTGGTGACAGTGACTGCGCGTTTCGAGTCAGAGGAAGAGGTCTGAGATACCAGTATTGGCTCCTCCGGAGGTGGATAAAGCTCCCAGGGGGTGACCTCTTCTCTCGTGCCCGTCGCTGTCCGTGGCCTTCCCTTCTCCTTGCCTGCTGCCTCCACCTTGACCAATACTGGAACCGGTGGAGGCAGTGAATGTAAAGGACGAGCAGGATTTCGTGGAGGTCTCTCTGGAGCGTTGATCGTAGGTTCGCGAATACCTAGGGTTGCTATGACCGTCGAAGAGGAAATGTCGGACTGAGACCTAGTAAGAAGGGGCCTCTGGAGCCTACTGGGAGTTGCAGGAGACTCCATCAACGAAAAAGAAAACTGAAACGGTGGGAAGAGAAGGTAAGAGCGTCAGACTATAGAAATGCCATTTGGTGGTAGTAATAGCAGTAGTGGTGGTCGATGTTGGAGTGTGACATCGCGTGAGTGCCCTTCATCAATCACTGGAACATCTTCTCGGCTTATTACCCTCTATACAAATTGGGACACTTCAAATTTTTCTTGTATTCTCACCGAGACGCCACAAAGCTGTTATGTTATATTGTATACATTCAAAAGCAGAATACGAGTGCTGGACGTTCAAAGGATATTGTAAAATGGGAGAACAGTGCTCCCCAGGGTGTACTCTGAGGATTGCCTTGGCCAGGCACCGATCGCAGTACCTGATATGTATAACCCTGCACAGAACACTGGAGACTCAAATATTCCTTGCCAGCCTCATCATCTTCTGCTCAGACTGCTCTAGCAGAGACTGGAGGCTGGACCCATTTGAAAGGTATGGAAATCACAAGTTGGATTGCTATTCTGGCCAGTTCATTCGTATTTCTTGCGACTGCGGATCCTGAAAGGAAAAGTTTTTCTCTTTAATTTGCGCTCTTACTCCACATTTGATGATTTAAAATATCTATTCCCATTTGTTTTACAAACCGAAATCAGCGGGATGCCGGGACCGTAACGACTGTAAATAGAGCCTTCAGAGAAGTTCAGAGATCATTCCTATCGAGTCCGTAGACGAGTCCGAGTGCGACTGTGGCAGCAGCTCTCCTCCTTTCCCCCTCGTCGTTCATTCCAGAGATCTCTTCTTTCATACCTTGCAGCGCACTAATCACGTTGGATAAATCAAAAGGGGCCATGTCGTAATCTTCATTACCGTCAACACCCTCGGATGCTCCGCCTTCATCCGAGCGGGTCTTACCCGGGCCAGGTCCAAAAATCCTGGCGGCGCTCAATCTGATTTCGTCTTTGGTCGGGAGGCCGTCCTCGTCATCGTGATCCCCTAAATCAGAGACACTACCAAGTGAATGATACGTAAGTCCTCCATGAGAGTCTGGTGGTGCCAATGAATCGAATGAAAGCTCCTCCTCTACTCCAAATGAGCTGTCTCCAAATTTCGCAAAGTTTGGAAATCCCTCTGAATCTGAATCCAACCGCTCAACGCTTCGGGTTGGTTCCTCGATCGGTGGTGCAGAAACAAATACCGTGAAATCGTCCTCGAATCCGTCCACATCTGGCTTCACTTCTTCTTCCGAAGTCGGTGAAACCATCATCTGCCTAGACGAGTGACTCCAGGGATCGTCCTTCGATACCGTGTAATCATCGTCCTCCAACCATCGTGCTAGCTCAGCCATTTCCTTCTTTATGCGCGCCTGACCTGCCAGTCCAATGGCTGGATTTTGAGGTACGACGAGTTCGTCTTCGTTAATTGAAAACTCGGATCCATTATGATCAAAAGACGATCGAGCCCAGTCGAGTGTTTCAATTGGCTGCGATTTCACTCTGGGCTTTCTAGCAGCAGCAGCTTGCATCGAAGGCCACATGATCGTACTCAGGGCATCGAGCACCCGGGGAAGAGAAGGGATATCTGCAGGCAGTTCCAATTAGTATAAATGAAAAGATAATCGTCTTAAGAACATACCGCCAGAAGAGAGATCGTCATCTTCAGAAATACTCTGAATACTATCCACAAATTCAAACCCTTTCGATGACAAGAACTCATCAATCTCCCCAGATTCTTCGAATTCCTCTTCATCTTCCTGTCCATCATCTGGTACACCTTTACCAGGGACTCTGACCGCCAGTGAGACATCCGTTTCCGTACCCTCAAGGTCCTGCGCTAGTCGAACAACATGGTGCTTGTAAGCCTGTGGCAAAAGGGTTAAGATCAGAGAGAAGCAGACTTGTGACAACTCACCTCCCCCTTTTCCCATACAAAGATCACAGCCGGCGCACTTTTGAGCTGATACGGTGCAAGCCCATTCACAGTACGAGCAAGAAAGTGCACATTGGCAGTGTAATATTTATTCGAAATCGTCCATGGAACGTATTTCTCGTTGAAAGTACTGCTTGTGTCCGTAATGGAGTCCTCCAAGGCATCCGCATTTATCGTGTCTGAATCTCCAGCATGGCCGGACAGCGTACGGATCTCTAAAGCCACATTGCCAATAGTCAGCCCGTTTACAATGCTTTACTGTGAAGCAAGACAGACAGACGTTGCACGAAAGACAGAGCTCGTTCTAGAGATGATGAAACAGTGAGAGTGCGACAAGACGGCGAGAGATGAAGCGGTGTTTCTGTCGACGCAGACATGATAATAGCAGACTCTAATTGGACTCTTGAAGGTTGTAAGTATAAAGGAGAAGTGATTATGTACTATTAGTGCTGGCAGCCTCAAGCCTGCTCGGAGTCCTCCGTCGCCGTTGGAGGATCTGTGATCACACGGCGCTCTCTCAACGTTGAACTAAGTCGATATTCAAGTACAAATGTCAGCTGGTTATTTACATACTTGATTTTATCCGCTCGAGGACCGAGTCTGACTGACGTCCGACTCATCGTAAAGGCTATGATAATTTCTGCTGACACAAAGGCGATGACGCAAGCGGAGCGACGTTGGCAGCCGCCCTCACTCAATGGCAATGCAATAAAAGCGCGCAAGACCATTCCCTACCTTTCTTGCATATTAGAAATGTCCTTAAAGGCAGAGTATGTTTCTGTTTTATAAGAATGGTTTCCTACTGAATCCGTTCATTTCAGGATTGTCACAGGTACTATTCAATTCTTCCGTCTCATAGCACCAGAACCACAGAATCGCCTACCTCTTACCCCCAGCATCGTTCCTTACGCATTTGTATCATATCTGCCGTTCTTTTTTTTGGCATATCTTTCCAGGAGACCCAATACATACCTCATTCGACTACTATTGCTTCCAACAGTCATCACAGCTATCATTGCTGCAGCGTACCGCTACTACTGGACTATTCCATCACTAAATGTTTACAACTGGGGTCAAAGTAAGTGTCTGTCTTATTGTTCTGAGCCATGCTCCCTGACCAGGTATTCAGGTCTATTTGCCGGAGTGGCCATTGCAAAAGCACTAGAATATGCGCTCACTCCACGAGGCATGCTCAAGGTCGGAGAGTCCCAACCGAATGAAAGGAAGGAGAAGGGGAAAGAGAAAGGGGTTGCTAACGGAAATGGTCATGCTGGTGCCCCGCCATCCTCTGACAGTTCACCCACCTGGTTTTCCGAG
>RCHF01000341.1:0-41589 GCA_003987895.1 Neonothopanus nambi | reverse complement strand
CCTCCCTCCCCGTATACCCCTCCCTCCCCGTATACCCCTCCCTCCCCGTATACCCCTCCCTCCCCGTATCAGCAGTCTCAACTACAAACTTGGCCGGCACAGCGTTACAATGATAGCACCGAGCGTATTTGCTCTGCTTGGAGAGGCAGAGACAGAAAACGCTCGAAAAGGGCAGTGTCCCTGTCAGACGAGCCAAGGCCAAAGAGTATATTATGGGATTCGGGGGTGCGAGGTAGGGGGTTGCGGAGGCAGAGTCGCCGTGCTTATGTTTGGTGTTGAGAATTATATACCCCAAAGTGTCTATACAGAGCAGAAAAAAAAATGACATGAGAATTCAAGTATTCGCTGAGCTTTCTGAATCAGAATCCGAAGTCAAATACATACCTTGGATTTTTTTCCCCTCAAGATTCCTATACAACCTCAGAAATTCAGCACCGTTTACCGTTCACTCTTATAATCTCCCAGACGATCGTAAACACTGAGCCTCTGGGATAGCTGCCTTGGTTTTGGCTGTCGCGGGTTGTAGACCTGAGAGACCCGACAAGTGCAGCAGACTGCAGAGTTTTCCAGATATCCTAGCAGATACTTCTGCAGAAGAAACAGGCGAAACAGAAGCTACGGGTTTACGACGTTCAATTGTAGTGCCATAGTGGTGGTAGCTTGGCAAAAGCTTCTTGCTGGGACGAGGACTGAACGAGGAAGGCCGGAGGAAGGAGGTCGGGTGGATGGGCAACCGTAGCCGGCTAGTCTACATTCAGCCATCGTCAGGGTCCATCAGCGTCGTTGCGGCTATAAGTAGAATCATACCACCCCTGGACTTGAATTGCACTCGAGAACTTTCATGATTTCGCCGTATACTTCCTCAAACGTGGCAAAGCTCGCTGCTAGTAATACAGTGACATTACAGGCTATAAGTACATACGAAAACATACTCGCAATAAACGAAACCCTATACAAAATCTAGGAAGGTTTCCGAATCTGCATCAATTCTAGAGTTAGACCTTGGATGATGACCATCACTGGCAGACACATAATGGTTGCTAGTGGGAAGAAAGCCAGATTGCCGTTGCTGTAGGCCAGCACGAGCAAAGTTGTCGACAATCGGCCTACACTCCAAAGGAACTCCATTGTGACGAGAGAGAGCTCGAGGTGGTGGTAGTGTAGAGTCAGCAAATTCAATGTGGTTGACTGTGGCCTTCTGCTTCTCAGTCGCTCGCCTGGTATGCAGCTCGACTTGGTCGGTGAAAGCTTCTGTCTTGTGAGCCTTTTTCTTCAGATTGAGGGTTATACGCGACATCATCGTAACCTTAAAAAAGAGATGAACTTTTATCGTGAAGATAAATGCAGATCATAGACGTACAGTAATACTAGAACC
Source organism: Neonothopanus nambi (assembly GCA_003987895.1). NCBI lineage: Eukaryota > Fungi > Basidiomycota > Agaricomycetes > Agaricales > Omphalotaceae > Neonothopanus > Neonothopanus nambi. The sequence goes on along the minus strand of RCHF01000341.1, from coordinate 40,214 downwards.
GAGTGACGGGACGAAAGTCAAATAAAGCAATCTGGTGACAGATTCCGGGCTGGGCAAGCAGAGATTCGTCACTTACAGTAGTTCCAGCCTTCCGATCATCAGTACCATTGCAAGGCCTCGTCGACATCAGTTATTCTGAATCAATTTATGGAAACTCACTGCGTTGCAATGTTCTTCAGGCCATCAGGAGCAACGGCAATCATGATGGTCAGGATTAAAGTGACCGTAAAGATTGCGCTACGCTGACATGTGAACTATTATACTTCATTAGATGCACAGGGTGCAACATACCTGTAGTAGATAATGCCATCTTCCAGCAAACGTTTCATCATATGCGATGTGCTTGGATCGTTCCTTCGAATAGACGGCCAAGTTTGGAAAAGAGTGAGAAGAAGTACAACCGTGTCATATAAGAGAGGAAGCCATGCTGAGGCAGGACCTGCATATCTACAGCCGAGATGACCTGTAAGTTCACCGGCGTCGGGTAGCTAAAGGAAGAGACACCTTACTTCTCACCAAAAATCATAGTGCACGCTGGAAGCAAATAAGTACCGTGGATTTACAAGAACAGCGTACGCGCGCCTTACCATGCACACCAGATTGAGGACAATGAGATACAGCTATTATGATGGGAAGTATCAGCAAAAATATTAGAATATAGAACAGCTGGCACGATTACCTGTTCCTGTAGTCAACAACCACGTATATACAACGATTTCGGCCGCCAAAATTGCAACCACAATGGCAAGTACCCAAAATGTATTGCTATATAGGGCGTACACACTAAACAGACAAATAAGAGATAGCTGAATATCAGTAACAACCGAGAGAGCTTACCGTACGAGCATCATGAGGGCAACGATGTTGATACCGATCATGGTCATGGCACCCTCGTATCGAATGAAATGTTTGCACCTAAAATTCGAAGTAAGTATGTTTAAGTAGTAATGCGGTGGAAGCAATATATACATGTTCTATGGTACAACAATTGACGAAATTAGTGTTAAGGTCACTGCTGAGCAATAGTAAGTACGCACTTCAGCATCTCCCCATACTGGCGATAAGTAAGCTAGCAGCGGTAAGTAATTAGAATAGTATGAAAGGCTTCACCGAAGTACAAACGTACCAAATAGATTAACGATAAAGCCAAGCGGAGTGAGATAACGATTCTGAAATCCAAGAGTCAGTGAGTTATGTGCTGAGTAAAGGTTTTGCTTGCCAGTAGGATGACTGACAATCAAAAAGAGATACACGACTACCGGTATTGACGTGAGCGCAGACCGAAAATCATTCGAGACAGTTTAACACACTCAAGCTCTTTTCACCAAACCAGATATATTCAACCTCCATGGTGAAAGTATCGATATGGTCCCAAACAAGAATGGTAAAACCAGCAAAACCGACATACTGTGGAGGTCGCTTTTAGCTGGCGTTCAAGGTCTCCAGGATTGAGAGATTCGACTCACATTGGTTGCGAGCCTGAGGGAAACCGACAGTGAAAACAAATTCAGTTATTTGGACTTTGAAATACAGTACTTACGATTGAATCTTGTCACTGATTATGTCGTGTTCGGTAGAACATACCGTATCCATAATGATTCTTGAGATTTGGGACGCGACGCTTCAAGCTGAGGCCAATGAAAACCAGTGGAGACAGGGAATAGGATCAAGTCATCCTAGGTGCAAGCTTTTATGGAGCTCGAGTAGAGAATACACTGCCACCCCCACAACGAGGAAACGTACATAGCACGAGACCTTCAAGTTCCTTTGGATCCAAGTTGCCTACAGCTTCGCCTCACGGGGATACGAACAGGCGCTTGTAAATGTATGTATGTAACGGGATCTTGTGTACTTACATTGCATATTTGCCTTACTGCCGAGCTGTTTCAATGGTCAGGAAAGCAAGTGAGATCAAAACTTATTGAAAAAAGGCGGATAAAACCTGTAAATAAAGTGCGCCTTGTTTTGACATGTTCCCAGACTCGACAGCTTTGTGGAGCCTGGACGGTTCAAGCAAGGGATGCGTTGAGTTCCCGCCCAATTTCCCCTGATGTATAAGCTGCGTACCATCAAACCTTGCGGGGCTCCACAGTGCACACCTCCACATAATGACAGATAATGACGCGCCACAGATATGATGGTCGTCGACGCAGCACAACATCCTGTGTTACAGACATGAGTAGACCTATAGACACTGGTAGCCGTCAATAAGTGGCTCCAATGCTATAAAAAGTAGAAAGAAAACGGTGAAGAGTTTGTTTCTCAGCGAAATACGACACCAACTTGTCTTGATGAATTAAGTTACATGTTGAAGACACTCACTTAGCCCAATAGTACTCTCCATCATGCCTGAAATCTGCACGGATCAGTGACATCCACGGGAAACAAAACAAAGGCTCACAGAGAACCTTAGTCTCCTCACACTGCTTCGGGTTCACCTGTATGGAAAGGAAGGAGGATCTCTTACAATCGTATGAACTTCTACTTATGCGTGCACCTTTGCAACGCTCCGAACGCGGCAGCGAAATGACAGACCATCGACAACGACGCTGGTGAGATAAACCCAACAGTACAATGAAGTATGGCGCAGAATTCCTGATAATGAATGGCTTTGTTATAGGGGTTATACGGTACGAAGTTCTAAGTGTATAGTGGGTATCAAAGACATAAATCCAAACGAGTGGGATCCAATGACTATGAAGTCCGAGGTGAGCAAAAGTGCCCTAGAACTCAGTTGGCGGGTTTTCGGCTAATAACAAGGTACATAGGAGTGAAGAGCTGCACAGAAATCAGGATTCAGTCAAACAAAAACCTTAGCAAGATAAAGAAGACAAGAACCTTGGTCTGACCACCTTTAACGAGTGAGTACAGTGCCACCTTCAATGCAGCAGAAACCTCCATCGTTCCCTTAGGTAAAAGCCTGAAGCATTCCATGAGCCACATAATGTTGTGCATTATGAACATTCCCAAGTACGTCGTTGAGAAGACAACGAAGAAGTCAGAAAATGTCTGTGCTTTTCTGAAGTCTCCCTCCAGAGGGTAGTACCAGGTGACTTCATCCGGTCGTTCGGCAAGGTCTTCTTCGTGTTCAATCTCGAAGCCGACGTTGAGGAGTGCCTGGCGTGCGAGGCGCAGAGGACGCATCTCAGGTATACCGTTGCCAATTTCAATCTCATGTGCGAGGGCTTTGTGTTCGGGAATTGAAGGATCCCAGGCGTCAGTCATGCACCACTCATATACACCAAACTATCGGCACCATCAGCGTCGCTGCGACTATAGAAAGGAAGGAGGGAAATAACTCACGACACCTCCAGGCTTGAGAATTTTCATAATTTCACCATACACACCCTCCCATGTAGGAGCATGTACCGTTGCCTCGATGGCATAGACTATATCAAGTTTTAAGATGAGCTTTGCAAAGAAAGCCGGTCAAACTTACTAGCATCGAAGGAGTTCTCGCCGAATTGCTCAACAAGCTTCATGAAGTCACCCTTCACAAAGGTTACCTGCCCCTCGAGACCCATCTTCTTCGTGTACCTCCTAGCCCTACCAATTTGGAACTCGTTGTTGTTCAGGCCAACAACATTCGCGTCCGTGAATTGGGCAATCTGTCGAGCAGGGCCTCCTACACCGCATCCAACGTCAAGCACTCGCATGCCGGGCTTTATGCCCATCTTTGCAGCGAGGTAGTGCTCATGCCGTGCAAGAGAGGCAGCAAATGATTCTCCCTTGTAGAAGCGGGAGAAGTGGAAGGAAGAGCCCCAGGCCCACTCGTACAGGTCGGTAGCACCGTCGTAATAACCTGTTCAATGCAAAATGAGCTCTGTCACAAGCAAGTCAACATACATAGTATAAATACCATTTACAACTTCAGTGTAGCTGTCGACTCTGTTAGCATTGTCTATTTCACCCTCTTTTGAGATATCCTTCTGCCAGAACTTGGTATAGTTCTGGATACGAGAATCCTGACGACCATCTTGGTGGACCTTTCCGTTCTCAACGGCCATTTTTTCACGAAGAAGTAAGGAAGAATGTGGAGGTGAGAAGGAAAGAAGGAAATGTGCCTGTGTATCGAGCGATTCCCGCGTAAATTTAAATAATGGAGGTGAGAAGGAAAGGAGGAAATACGCCTGTGTATCGAACGATTCCCGCGTAAATTTAAATTTAAATATAAATAAATTTTTTAAAATCTTCCTATTCACGATCACGTGAGTATCTGCCGGGAATTGCCGGGAATTGCCGCTTGTCAGTTCCCTTAGCTCAGAGCTGCCTGCCTTCGTTCTGTCGAACTTGGACGTCGACTAACGTTCTGGAAATGATTTCAACTTCTTCTAACTCTATATCTGGTCGCGCAAACTCTACACGGCTCGCCAAATTTGCTTATCCATCACACATTCTGGATGGATGCCAACCTGGATGTTATACATTATACATTTCCACCAGTGTTACATGCTCTAGAATTTGGGATCTTGCGTCAATATATCGGCTACTCACAGAGACATCTTTTAGAAAGCTGTGCAGCACGTAAGAACACTAGGCACCACTTGTATTGGCAAGCATGTAGAATCAGTGTGTCTGAGTCTGGGGAGAAGTTCGCTTTGCTATGAGCATGGCCATTAGAGTAAAAATCTATGTAGTTGATAATTATTGTGAGTGATGATCAGTACTCTGTGCACACTTAAATTCACATACCTGTAATCGTCCAGCTTCTGACAGTATCGAGGCTGCATTTCTCATCAGACCTCCGAAAGCGCCATCTTCTCCGATCGGACTTGACCAACAAACCCTAGAGTCGTGAAGGGCGGAGTCAAGATGCACATACCATGGAATACTTGCGCGGTTGGCAGCAGCGAGATCCTGGCAGAAGACCACTGCGAAATTCGTGCTCTGTAGAGCTTGCAGTGCTGCTCCTAAAGATCGATCGTTGACAGGACGGCGGCTAATGCCTGTGGAACTCTCGACCAATTCAGCCAGACGACGATGATCCAAATTAGTCGAATCAATGCCTTGCGTCCAGCACCATTCGTACACTGCCAGCTGTATACATTTTTGTGAGTTGTCCATCCTTATCATGCAAGCTCATGCCCACCTTTCCTCCTAATCGTAGGAGATAGCTAAAATCTTGGTAGATATCGCGGAAACAGGAAGCAGACTAATCGTGCCATTAGATGAAAGATATTAAAACGAGGTAAAGTGTATACTTTGAGTGATTCCAAGGCATAGACACCATCAAAAGAGTTGCTATCGAAGATGCTCCGAAGATTAGACCAATCGGGTGCAGCTGAGGAATGGAATTAGGACGCGACAACCAGTTGTCGGACTTGAGAGAATACCAAGAACAAATGTCACTCTGTCTGATACACCTTTATTGGCGCTGAGCTTGGTAGCCTTTCCAATCTATTGGTAGTGCCAACGGTCAGTCAAAAGAATAGATTGCGGAGTTCATTATGAGAAGCATACCTTAGCGAGGTCAGAATCGACTCCGACCACGTACACATAGTCAAAGTTGACGAGCTTGAAAGCAGCATCTCCAATACCACATCCGACATTCAAGACTCGCATGCCAGGTTTGAGGTCCAGCTGAGTGAATAAATGATGCTGGTGCCGTGTAAGAGAGGAAGTAAAACTGTCGCCACGGAAGAATACAGCGAAATGACCGCTCATACTTCAAGTTGAGTCTAGCGAGCTGAGTGTCAAATATCAAGACAAAGTCAGTTGTCGTGCTACGGTGCACAGAAACCAGCTTGAGGGCAAACTTGTAAGAAACCAACGTTCCAACCTACGGCTTTCGCCAAATCACAGTGAAAACACGGTGGCTCCTGTTATTGTGTACGTCCTTCCGCGTTCTTGTAGCTGTGTATTGCGTACCTATGGCCATCTTGAGTGCCAACTTGGAGTTTTGATTTCACAGGCAGTGTGGGCCAAGTGTGGGTGCCATCTACACGGCCCAGCTTCTAATATGGTGATAATCACGTAGAATGCCAGTAATAATATCATCTCAGAATCCTGTGTTGGGGTTTGGATCTACGGCGAATATGTAGCTGCCGTACATCGACGCACCAGGTAGGTAGGTAGGTAGGTATATTGACCGGCTTGGGTCCAAGAGCTGAACGCCGGCTTCCGGGAAGTATCCCGATGTAAAGCAGTTACATACATCATCGTTCCCGGGACCCCACACCAGTGCAAGGACGAGCTCACGGCTTACATATGTCGTTGCCGACACGCCTCCGTCGTAGATCCCAACCCCGATGTGTGGCCAATCCAGATACAGGAATTGTACTCTATGTCCTACTGTGCAGATACCTCTTATCTTCAAAACGGCACTCCATTTAGATACCCTTCCCAGACACCCTTTCATCTTCGAAACTGAGGCTCAACCCATATTGGTGTTGAGTCATAAACTGATAGCACATCATGTATGTATTTTGCCACCAACGAGTAGGAGCCTTTCCTTGATATCATTTGTTGCATCATGGTATTATTATCATTAGAGTCATCCACTGCCTGAGCATCCCTGCCCTCCTCTGCATACATCTCTCTCCATGAGGTCATGAAGAATACACGCAATTGTTTCACTGGTGGGTGCGTACATCTCATTAATGCGTGCTCTGGATTCTCCACTTCAGTTTTGCAGAATCGACACACTCTCTGCTCCCGCGGTATGCTCACACGGTGGTTGTCTGACCCAGGAATAATCAAAGCCTGAGCGTCGAGACTTTCCCACGGCACCTGTATGATGAACTGCCCCCAGTGACTACATGGTGCCTTCGGGCCTTCGCTGTCTTCAATGACAACAAGCCGATGCTAACGTTCTAAGGATGATTCCAACATTATTCCAAGCTTAATTCTTATTTTGGAAAGGTTGGACTGGTTCGGATATCAGTGCCCATCTCTGAGCTGGTCCAGGGCATTATTTTTGTTTCATCTTGGTGACGGGAACTTGGATAATCACTAAAACGTTGGATCGGAAGGAAGAGGGCATGTCACGGCAGCACCTGCTCAGATTAGGCTACCATTTATTTAAAAAGAAAGCCGAGTTGTGTGCAGCTTCACCTACAACCCGCATCACTGTCTGCTCATGTCCGCCTCTGTCACCCTCTTCTGCTGTGCCTTCGCTCTGGGTTTCATCAAATATGTGAAGGGACTCTGGGTAATTACGAGTCACTCTCAAGCTTGCTGAAGCACTTACATTGTGTTACCCACTGTCTTAGGATGTCGGTTTCGCTCCTGGTTTGAGACCTCTTATCTCTCCTCTCAGTCCTTTGGGGGCCATCTTTCCTGAAACTGCATGAACTTATGGGCCGACATGGACTTGGAGCCACCGCAAAACTTGTGGGTCTTATCCTTCTTTGTACGATTTCATGGATTGTCTCACTCGACTTTACAGCCTTTATGAATTTCTCTCGTGATATCATATCCGTAGTGCCCATCCTCCCAGGAAAAACGTGTTACTACATTTGCTCGATTGATATTATGAAGCAAATTCTTGGGAATGAACTGAAACTTCGTCCGGTCAAACCATGGGATCTTACTTTGGCTAGGTAGACTTAAAAATTCTATTCAGCATGCCCTTGACCATTCCTGAGATGGTCTGGCTACATAGGCTTCTGGGTGACAGTCTCCCTTCCATCAGTGGAGAGATCTGGCAGCGCCATAGGCGCGTGGTAGCCCCTGCCTTCGGCTCTAAAAGGTATATTTGCCTCGCAGAATTAGCAAATCGCCTCTGACTTACCGTTTTGTTCAAGTTTGTCTTCTGCCCGGCAGGAAGCTATGGATGTTTATAGCCAGATAATGCAAGGAGAGGGCTGGGAGAGAATGAATGAAGTTGTGCTGCCTGAAATCCACTCACCCATGCTTAAGGTATGTCTCACTCAGAATATTTTTTTTTCGTGCTTTTGACGTATGACGCGGCAAGGTGACCTTACTAGTTCTCGCAAAGTCTGGCTTTGGCATGCCAACTTCTTGGTCTCGACCTGCGGACGCTGTAGACATTACCTAGTCCTTGTACATCGTATCAGAAACTCTTATTCCTCGTATGATATTTCCCAGATGGGCCTATAGTCTACCCATTGAGCGGTAAATCTTCTCTCTTTCTTCCATTGTCATGCGTCTCGCCCCCGATTAAAAAACTTTTGGCAGTCTCCGAACCATGGACAAGGCATGGTCTGATGTCATGTCCTTCATCTCCACTGCTATTGCAGCGAGAAAGTCGGAACGGCAGGAGGAGAATGTTGACGATGACGATCTTCCCGGGGACATTCTGAATCGCCTGGTTGCAGCGTCTAGTGGCACGCAACGACATGGAATGAATGAAGAGGAAATGGTATATGTCGATTATGCGAGATCACTTGCATGAACTGACAACACACGTTCTACTAGGTTGCAAATATACTTTCTATCTTGTTTGCTGGACACGGTAGGCCCGAATTATTCTTTTTGAGCTTGCTCGCCGCTTACATCTACAGAAACAACCGCGAGTGCGCTGGTGACAACGTTGGCATACCTCGCACTATATCAAGACGAACAAGAGAGGGCGTTCCTGGAAATTCAACGCATCCAGAGTGTCCCTTCGGTACGACGTCAACAGCTTCGTGGACCGTTCTAACACGTTTTCGTCTAGCCTAATGGTATAAGCCAACTTCAGCATGTTTTAGCCTGCTTCTTGGGGGCCCAACGGCTCTGTCGTGAGGCTCTCCCTAATTTTGCGCTAGTTATATGTCTGACGAATGGAGTTCAATTTGAAACGGCCGCTCCTTTGTTCCTTCCTCGCACCATGACGGAGGATGTTCCCATCTCCATAACTCGTCCGAACCAAGAAACTTATGTCCTGAAGAAAGGCCGGCTGTTGATCTTCGACATGGTTGGAATATGTCAGTATCGAGTCTTTTAATCAAATATATGGACGCAGCTGACCTCTGGAACAATGTAGTCCGGAACCCTCACGTCTTCAAAGATCCAGATGTCTTCCGTCCTGACCGATGGGCCAACAAATCAGAGCATGAACAAGGAATGTTCGGATTTGGACCGAGGGTCTGCGTTGGTAAGCCCCAGTCCTTTCACTTCTGAGGCCATGACAATACGAAAATTCATTCATATTAAATTCAGGACGCAAGTTTGCCCAATACGAAGCTCTGGGATTCATTACGTCCTTGTTGCGTGATTGGAGACTAGACATTGTCCTTCAGGCAGGTGAAACTAGAGAACAGTACATTAAGCGTGTCATGGGCGTAGCTGAGATGAAGGGAACTGCGTTTGGTCTCCGTCATGTTCCTTTGAGATTGGTGAGGAGAAAGCTGTAAAGGCATGTAGGAAAGGACTATCTTGGACTCCGAAAACTTAGTAGTTAATTGCTTTCAATTTGCCCTTCGTACGATTCAAAGACACAGTAAAATTACAATGACTTGTCAGTCAAGCGTCTCCGAGCGGCTACTACAAAAATCCTCAATCAATCCTCCGAGCTATCAGGAGCGACCATCATGAATGTGCCTGCGATGGGGTTCCCAAGTCCAGTGGCCGTCGCAAATGCACTGATGTTGAAGTTGGAGACCGACGTCGAGGAATTGACCAAAGTCTGTTCGTTGAACCCATCTGGCTGGTTGAATACGAGGAAGATGTACCTGAGCCGGGGAAAGAGAAAAAAGAAGATCAGCACTTTAAACTAGTACCTCAGAGTCCGAAACTTGTTAGAAACTCACCGATGCGCAGGCGACCCAGCTGGTGGCGTAGGTTGTATAAAGTTTGACAACGCCGGAGTCGTATTCGTCAAAGAAGCCACGCCACTCTCAGAAGATGAGGTGAAGAAGTTGCCTCCGAGGAAGTGACGGATTTGTGCTTCGGTGGGGTCTTGAGGGGTAGGAGCGTCAGGGTCGACAGTGGCGACAACGAATGGTCCGGTTCCTGCGTCACCGCTTAAGGCGAAGGTTGGAGGTCCGGCAGTGTCTGTTTTCGTTGAATTAATAGCAGAGAAGATGCTTGATCAGCAAAGGGCCAATGATGAAAGACATGTATATCACGTACCAACCCGTGGTACCATCTCTCCCGCATGAAGTGTAATGTTTGGTCCGGTCGTTTCAGGGAATGTGACTTCGAGGAGCACGGTAGGATCAAATGTGATCTCTATGTCCTCCGGGATCTATGCGCGCAACCCAAGAAAAAGAAAACGCGTTAGTTTCACAGTTCGTAGTACTCCCAGTGACGAAAATGAGAGGAGAAAAGAAAGTGCATAGCTTACGTTGGCTGCTTCAAAAGCTGCTTTTACGGTAGCCAAGCTCGTATCCTGAGCCCGGACAAACGATACGAGAGGAAGTAAACAAGCGAGGACCGAGAAATGCATCGTGAACGCTGAGAGGTTGGGGTCAGGTCAAGGACTCAAACGAGCACATCAGACTTCATATGAAGGCGCCTTTTGAAGCAAATTTTGAGCCGTTGCGGCAGAAGTTAGAACTAGCGGATCGTCTTATTGGCGATTGGTAATCTTTCCCCCAAAGCCAAACAGTTTCCAAGGCATTGAAGGTGTTGCATGTGCTGCGCGAGTGCATGTTCACAAGAAACAATTTAAGCGTGAGATCGTGCGAGAATACGACAGACCGATGCCGTTGAACGTAGTCACGGTAAAGCGGGCAATGCGCTCTACAAGGAAGCCAGCGAGAAAAGGCATTGTTCGTCTAATCGATGATGGGAATTGTCAAAACCACCGACCACCAGCAGAGATCGAGGCTTAAGCCTGAATGAGCGGCTGTATCACATGTGAAGGTGACCCGTTTCTATTTCCACTACGCGGTTCGCGACGTGAAAATCGACCGAAACAGCATCGATGACGACAAAAAGGCGTTCAGAAAAGATGACAGTAAAGTAGACCCGTGGGGAAATTTGCTTTGTCTGGCGAACAGGGTAACACGAGAAGCTGCAAGTCGTACTGCCGTGCGACCGAATGTTTGATTATGCCGAGCTACAAATACACATGAGAACATATGAGGATAGAGTCCTCCTGGTAGAATATGCAATTTCATTTTAAGCCAAGAAGTCGAACCCAGAAAGAATTTTCTGGACTGGCGCTGGCTCAGACACCTATCGTCTTTTGCCTTTAGCCCGCTTTTTAGGGGCTGTTATTGAGTCTGGAAGCCATTCGTTTACCGGTTCCGCAGGAAGTTCTTTGGCTTTTCCTTTGGATGTAGACGAAGGTGTTGGTGTTGGCGATGCCGATGATTCCCTCTCGGCTTCGCTGGCACTCTGTCGCCTTTCCTCCTCCATTTTTGCGGCAGCAGCAGCTATCTCTTCTGGGCTCACTTCTTCTCCTCTTCTAATTCGCGCAGCGATTTCGGGTGTGACGCGGATTCGACGGACGTTCGTCTGGAAGCCAGGTGCTGTGAAATTGTATGATATGGGATAATTCCGGTTATCTTGATTGCAATTACAATTGCTACTCACCTCCTTTGCCTATTCCGTGCACCCTGAGCCTCCGAGCCAAGTACCACTTTCGAATAAAATACGCAGAAAGTATTAGAACTGGTGGAATTCTGTGCCAGGTGTTGCCATTAGCTCTGAGCAAAGATAGAACAAAAAGGGCGTACGTTATCCATAGCATGGATGGGTAGTCATCTACCGAGGTTGCTGAGGACTGGGACGGCATTTCCTCGTTGTCGTTGCTGTCGGACTCACCGTTACGCCAGGCACTGGGAGGAGTAAGCTCACGTGAATACGTGTGCCGCGGCATGACATCATTTACCTCTCAGCCCGCAGCATCGCGCTAATCGTTCCTTGTCCAGTGTCCATTGTTTCCGCAACTATCACCCATGGACAAGGTGCTCACTTCGTGGTTAATCGTCTGGAAACTGACATTCTCAAAGCCATATATACTTACAGTTTATGAAGAAGATGCAAGCTAAACTCGAGGAAGTATTTGATTCCGATAGCACGCGTCAAAGCAGAATCGGAGGTTCAGGTCCAAATTCCAGCACTTCAGCAGCATCTGGTATCTTTAATCATCCAAGCCTATCTGAGGCCCCTTCTCCATGTCACATTTACCGCTTCCGCAAACAACGTGGGGTAAATCTAGGCTCGTGGTTCACTCTCGAAAACTGGCTTACACCAAGCCTTTTTCGTAACGCAGCATCTCCCAAATCGAGTGAGATGGACGTTCTCAATGGATTGGGAGGTGCAGCGGCGAAAGAAATGCTGGAACGCCATTGGGCTACATTTATTGACGATGGCGATTGGAAATGGATGGTCGCTCATGGGATTACATTCCATAATGTATCCTGCTTTGCATTCCAAGTGACATGGCTGGTGAATCATTTAGACCACAGAGGAGCAGTCAACACCAAGCAGTGAGTGTGAGTGCTGCTAGGCATGCCTATTTTACTCAAGGACATTATTTTATTCATAGATTGGTGCTCATGGATTATTTTGCTGTAAGCAACATGTGTAAAACTGAGAGAACACCTAGTTATGTCAAACTCTATCTTCCATTCTTGGTCAATGTTGACCTTATTGCATTGATTCTGAACAAGGTGTTGCTAATCACCCAACAAGTTGTTGATGAACTGGTCCAAGATGCTCAAGCAGTTCTCTTCCATCTCTTCCTTCTAAATGAAGTGATCAGTTCTGCTGAAAAGCTTGTAACTGTCAGTGAAGCTTTTGGCAACAAGTTTCAACTTGCCTATGTGTCACAAAAGCCTGCTTTTTGGTGGAAGCATATCTGCAATACCAGTCCTACTATGTTAGAATGGTCATTTTTGAATGAGGATCTGCTGAGATGGCTTTGAATTGCATGTAAAGCAGGAGAGGATCCAACTATGCAGGTCGAAGGGGCTGTCCAGTCTCTGTGTATTTTACAGAAGGAAGTGGAACAGATGTCTCATTATGTATCTTTCTTGGAATCCTCTGGAGAGTTGATCATGGTGGTCACTAGTTTTGATGTCATTACAAGTACTCAGGACTCAAGCACTAGAAGTGGTGCTGCCCCATCCATTCTTCTTTGAGTGTTTCCCATCACTTGATATGATACGAGACTTTCCATTAGAGAGCAATGGGGCTTTCAAGACAATACACTTATCTTCTTTTCCGGGGTGGGAGAAACTCCATGCTTGAAACCTCTCTGAAGCAAGAGCTTCATTCTCCAAGTCATGTCCCAAGCTATGTTCAGTTTGAGCACTGTTGACACTATATGAGATGGTATGAAGATTCTGTTTCTCTAAGTGGGATTGTATTTCATTGTGCCATTTCCGAAGCTCATAGATTGACACCAAATTTGATAGCACTAATATTGCAATTTGTTTGGGAGCTATACCAGGCACTGGTACAATCAAAAGCCAGCAGCGGACCTGAGTCACAATTCATTATTACTTTGAGACAGTATCAGGTTGAACTTGAAGTTACCTTTTCAGTGAGATTGTGCTGCTCCAGATTGTGCATCTCAATGAGCTCTTCATAGCTCGTGAAGTTATATACCATGCCATGCATGCCTGCTAATTTCTAGCTATCACCATCCTTGTATGCCCGAAGTGCTGGTGTGAGTTTAGTGTCATCCACAGCCAAACCAAGAGGGCCATCGTAGTTTATATCCTGCATCCATTTTAGAGCCTGATTGAAATTGACATCAACAATTCCAGGTTGATAATGGCCATGTTTACTCTGAATATGCCTGGACAATGGTCATTAGAATTCAATTTGATAAAGAACCTGTATCTTACTTGATGCTTCAAAGTGTCTGTCCACCTAGCTCACCCTGAATGATACTAAATGTTTGAGGTGATGACAGAGCTAGTGTAGTCATGAAGAAATCAAAGTCAGCAGAGTACTTCAAGTTCTGTTTCCTTGCATTTTCTGATCTTCAATGGGCATGGCAGTTTGAAGCAAGCCAAGAAGAACAGTCTGGGTCTTATAACAGCCTTGAACTGCTTGTCTTGCAAATGTCAAGAACATCTCATTTCCCTAGTAAGATAAACTAAGTTAGCCATCTATCTTTGCACTTTTGAAAATCAAACATACCATGGATACCAATTTCTGAAGATCTTCATGTTTGAGAAAAATCTTGCCTAGTAGTACATTGTGGTATTCTCAAGGAGTGAACTTGGCAGTCCTCATATTGGTTGGCTGTTTCTGAAGTGCATTTTTGAAGACCTTGATTTTCAAGAGGGAATGGCATGGTTGGCACACTGGTCAACAATCAGATGAGTTAACAGTAACAGTTCTGGTGCACTCTGATGAAAACACGGCATCCAGATCATGAGAATTGGTCCATTGAGCCATTGCCTTTTCCTTCCTCTTAATATCTTTCTTTGTGGGAACATATGACTTTGCCAACTTGGATACTGAAGATGGCCCTTTTCTACTCTCACCATGTTCTGTAATGAGCAACTTTGCTAGTCTTGAACAATGAGGTGCACCACCATGAAGCATGGACGTGTGTGCAAGGTATTGAGAAATGTGAGGGTCATCCTGGTTAGTAATTCCACCACAAGCCCTCTGGAATGTTGCCACTGGCTTTGGTTTCAACAGATTTGAGGGTTGTAAAAACAAGAGGAGACCAGTCTGGAGCCCATCCATCTTTCTACAATCCACTGAGCTGTAGTGCTCTTTGAAGCAGTCAATGTTATTTGGTTTCCATAGAGTCACTAGTTTGTGACAATGGCCACATATGAGAAGTGTTGAGCTTGTTCAGTCGAATTCAGTATGAGAGTCTGTAGCAAGAACCTTTCACTTAAAGCTGATAAAAGCTGATAAAAGCTGAAGTCAACCACCACATAGGTTTCTATTTAAAGTAACAATCAGTAAGGTCTATCTATTATCCAAGGATAGCTCACCTTTGCTTCAGATTTCAAAGTATCTCCAGACTTTGAGTCTTCATGCTCACTAGAGCATATTTGTAGCGCAATTGTACCAGTAGTGGTGGGAGGCTTTTTGGACTCAGGCTCACTCACAGTAGAAGATGAATCATCTGTATTATCATCCACCACTGAGGAATCAGAGTAAGAATTGTCAATGATCTTGTGGGTTGCACAAAAGAAAGTTTGATTCTGAACTTCATGCTGGCAAGTCGCATGTTGACATGTGTGTGAATCAGCTTCCTTCTGGCCTTGCTCAAGATCTACCATTGCCCAGTCTTTAATTACTGTCTACCACAGCATCAACATCTGTCTTGCACTGAAGAATTGTCTCCTCATAGTGAGAGTCAGCTGACTGAAATGTAATTGTGAGTATTCTTTGGAAAAAGACTAAAAAATCTTGCAATTCACCTGGGATGATGTCAAGGCCTCAATAACTTGATTGAAGAGTCAAGCTCTCACCTCAAATGGCTTGTCAGGATTCCAGTCTTCAACATCTTGCTTAACACCATTCCATAAGCCTAGGCAGGTTGCAGCACCACATGAGAAAGAGTCCTTCTGACAAGGAACTTTGCACTCCTTATGCTTCCACTCTGTGACTTGGGGAACAAATTCTTCAAGCCACTGCTGGATACACTGGAGGATCTTGTTGAGGTATGCTGCACTTATTTCAGGAGCTGAGTCAAAACTGAAGATTGTTTCTTGTTCAGCATCCACCCTCAGCTGGAACCAATGCAGCTAGAGAATATTCCAAGGTATCTTGAGCACCGACACCTCCTTTCTCTGAAGCTTCTCTCCCCAGTACTTTGAGTGCACACTTCTTGTTCCTTGGAAAGGCACTCCTAGTGTATATTGGTCCTGCAAGACAGCACATAAAGTTGGCTCCACAATAGAAGCTCCCGCAAAGGCTCCTTGCATGTGCAGTGCTCAGATAGCATGTACAACACATTCCACTGCATCTCCTGTCATTCACTCATGTGATAGCAAGGTAGCTGCAACATGTTTGATAGACACCATGCTCCCCTGTCCTATCTTGACTTGAAGCCCAGATTGCCAAGGTGCACAAAGGACATTTTTCTTCAACCTCTTCCACAATCCATCTGCCCACTCTTCTGATACTGCTGTCTGCTCAATCCAATTCAGCTTCTCTGACCAAAACCATCTTTCCTCTAACAGTACATTTGCCCATTTCCATAAGTGAACTGTTGCAAGTGGTAGCCAGATTTTACTGGGTGCTCAACAGACCTGCAGCCACATTCCACTGCTTTGTGAAGCAGTTCACCATCCAGTATCATGCACTGACAAGTAGAAGGAAGAACCATGGAGGTAAGATCTTTGTCAAATTCAGCATTTGCCTCAACTTTGCTAAACCACTTGGCATTGTCTAGGTGTAACTTTCGACTCCAAGGACAACTCAGCAGAGACATAGATAAAAGCTTTGCAACACTGGTTTCTGAAGGAATCTTCAGGGCTGCTAACAGCCTTTGCAGAGGTTGGATGCTGTCAACATCATCTTTCATGTTGTCATCAGTAGTTGCAATGTCAAGCATTGTTGTATTAGGTATTGAGGTTATTGAGGGAATGAGTTAAGACCTGTACAGATCTGTTTACCAAGCTGACAGAGTTTTGTATGAATTAATTGATTTGTTGGGGCTGCTCGGTGATTAGAGCCATGTGTCGTGTTAGTTATTGAGGAAATGATGTTGAATTCTTAAGTTGTAATCTGATAAAGTGTTGAGTAGACTGATGGTTGTTGTATACTGAGGCTTCAAAAATTGTAGATTGTGAGTGGTTTGAAGTGTTAATAAGACTTGTTGGGTGTTGAGTAGTTGAATGCAGGGATGTGCTGGCAAACTGGGGGCTTGATTTACAAAATACCTAGACTACTGTACAGGACACTATAGAGGTGTTTTTATATGCTACGAATTGAAGAACTATATCCTGATATGGTAAATTAGTAAGCTAAGTGATTAATAAGCTATATCCTAAGTGCATTGGTAATACTACTTCATGGTGTATTAGTAATATTATTATCTTGGTAAGCCATGGCATTGGTGATTGAGAATTGAGGGATGAATTTGGCAGTACATCTGCAGAGTAGTCCAGCTGAGTAAGAGTCATGTGACTGTTGACACATGCCTACGAAGTTGAAATTTTCTTTGTTGTACCTCTTTCACTTTTGCATTGGGTTCATAACAGTACATTCCTCCTTCCTAGCCAGAGCCCTTGACGGCAAGAATTCTTTACATGTAAATATTGATGGCGCAAATTAATAGGTTGGATATTCATGGTGAGGTGGGGCAGGAGATTTCAGGATCTGTTAGATTACACTTGGTGCATATTGTGTTTGTCTGTTAAGAACTGAATATGGAAAGCAATGAAAATGCAAGGAGTTCAACTTAGTCGACGCATGTCAATATAACCACGTGACCATGACTCAGCAAGTACAATATCTGTGGAAATATACCTTTAAAAATTTTGTCCCCATACATTTTTTCACATCTACATCTTTTTGATTACAAAGGAACCTATATTACTAATACATCACGTTGCAGGATTAATAAGACATTCGAGATTCTAGCTTACCAATCATTTAGCTTACTAATTTACTATATTTAGTATCAGTTCTTGATTTCATAGCACATAAAAATGCCTCAATAGTATCTTGTACAGTGGTCTAGGTATTTTGTAAATCAAGCCCCAAGATTGCTGGCATTTCCCTGCATTCAGCTACTTGACACTCAACAAGTCTAACTAACATTCCAACCTACCTACAACTTACAATTTCCGAAGCCACAGCATACAATTCTCTATCTATTCAGTACTTCTAGGAATACAATTTAAGAATCAACATCATTTCTTCAACAACTAATACAACGTGTGGCTCTAATTGCTGAGTGGCCCCAACGAATCAACACATTCATACAAAACTCCGACGGCTTGGTAAACGGATCTGTACAGGTCTTAACATAATACCTAGACTCCTATACTGCCCTCAATTAATGACCACACAAACCACTACTCGTACCGACACCACGGAAGAATCTACACCTCCATCTCGTCACTTTGTTCTTATGCCAGATAGCCGTAATCTCACTCGAGCAAGTACAGATAACGAACCTCCTGTATTCACCCCTTTCCATACCCCTGGTAGAAGGCTGGGAGAAGCTTTGTCCTCCAACATTGAACAACAATCTACAGGCATTTCTTTGTCCCCTACCACAGATATTCCTGTTCCCAACCAACCTTGAGCACATAGAAGAAACGTACCACCACCATCGGATTTTAATATTGCAGAACTAACACCAGTATCCCCAGTGAGGCCTCAACAAAACCTTCATACTGAACTATTACGTGCCGCAGTGTACCGAAACCAAAACGTTAACTCAATTCTCCCATTAACAACTATCAGTGAACGTACTACGCCAGAAATGGAAGAGGAACATACCAATGAAGAGTCCACTATTAATGTTGTAGATGATAGATCCCAACCATCCTCGGAACACTCTAACCAACCAGCTTCGGATCACATCCCAACAGACGAAGCAGAACCATGGGATTCCTCGTCTTCTGACTCAGAAAATAACGATGGATTACCTGCATTAGTGATAGTGTCCAATTCTGAAGGAGAAGAATACAAAGACGAGAACATGTACCAAGAAACTCCTATGGCGACACAGATTTGACAAGACAATGAAAGATCAAGATCTGGGACACCAAACCATGTATTTCGTAACTATAGTGAAAGATTAGTGGAAGTACTGGGTAGTATGGCTTCATCTCCGTCACCGAGCAGATCAACAACTTCTCAACTACCACACAACCTCTCAAACGGTTCACCATACCCACGTCCGGTGTCCAATCCATTCCGAGTTCCCTCACCATACCCTCATTCAAGCAGGTCCAGCACAGCTACTAGAACCTCCCAGGATTACGAAGCGGAAATCTCAAGTTTAAGGGGACAAATCCAAGGCCTAGCAGTAGCCAGTTGGACATTATTGAGGCAAATGGGAATTTCCAACAATTGGTGGCACTCCAACTATGGGTGGATACAAAGAATGGTTGAATTAGCTGAAGAAGATCTGGATGACCTGCCTGACGAAGTACGGGAGGTGTTAGGTTATCAATACAACTGAAACGAATTAGAACAACTGTACCGATTTTTGAGATGGCCTAATATACACAGCACATTAGAAGCTTATGCAGTGGCCAGAAGAACCCCTTCACCTATTTCACAGACATCTACACTTTCACGACGAAGTTCACTTCTAACAGCCAGCACTCCTCCATATCAAATGCCATCCCCTATACCTTCAGAAGCAGAACCAGTCGAATATATTGATGACGGACTGGTGATACAAGTGCCACCAAACTTGACTACAAGTTCAAGCTCTCCATATCACTCAGTGTCCACTAATAATCCTTATGGGGTATATCCTCAAGAAACCTTATTCAGTAATGTTGAAGATCAAAGGGAAAGAAATACTACCATGTTGACCATAAATTCACCTGAGGAGATACAATTAGTCGAGGAACACAGGAGGAGAAACTTATGATTCAAAACACCTAGCCGGCAATTAGTCAGAACAAGGGGACCACATCTAGTGGAGCAACGATTACCAATGCCATGGGCTGGTCCCTCCCAAACAGCCATTGCTGCTTCTGCTACCTCACACACTCCTCGACATGCCATTCAGCGTATTACATATGTATCTCAAAACACTGAATACAATATTCAAGACCCTGTACTGCCATATACTGAGGAATCAGAACAACCTGTTTCAATGGAAAATACTCAAGTACCTTCAAGTGAATCCTCATTGAACTCGTACCCCTCATCGAATTCACTACAGTGACAGGAACCTGAACAATTAACAGTGGAAGAAGTGGGCTATCAGTCAGATATGGAAAATTTACCTTATCGAGTGGTAAACTTTGTCAGATATGATATATCTCCTATGCCAACGACAAGCAGCAATGAATTACCACCATCATCCGTAACCCCATCCCAGAACAGTCATTCAACTTCAAGAACCAGTTCCAACACACTAGTCGACATGTCAGAAAGTGCAAGAATTCCCACCACAGAATTGAGAAGGCCATCACCCACGGACATGGTACAAACTAATTCAAACAGGTCAGAGCGTGAAGGATCTGCAGAATCGACATCAACAGAAGGACTGATGCAGGCAAACTCACCAAGAAGACCAGAAGGGGCGTGGAGAGAAAGCACTTCATCCAATACAACACATGATGCTCCTAATAATAGACCGAACAAGTCATGAAGAGGAACTGAGGAAACATTTACAGGAAGAGGTGAAGCCGAGGCTCATGATAGACGATGGGATCAATATGCAAGCCAAAGAATGGTGTTGTGGAGGATGAGACAACAAAATACATCAACGGGGGGGAATACGTCAACCACATCTGCCACATCCGGGAATAGAGAAGCTAACATGACACCAGCTAGTCAGAATGAATGGGGAAGAGTTCCTCCAATGAGGTCACCACTACCACCAGGTGTCAGGTCTAATGCTAGCAGAACAGCTTTCATTGAATCGGTGAGAGACTCACCTCCCCATTTAACACAAGATTTTCTGGAATTGCAAACTTCGCACCATCAATACCAACAATCTCGTGGTAGCGTAGCCAGTTCTAGCTCTACGACTCATCCCTCAGGAAGTCCAACCATGGTTACGTTGAACAAACTATGGGGATATCAAATATGTCAAGAATACCCTTTCAATAGGAACAAAGGAAAAACACTACTACGACAATCGACAGCAGGAGGAGGACCCCCAAATGATCCTAATGACCCTAATCCTTCTGGAGATGCTGATAACGAGAAAAATGACTCTAATGAACCTAATCAGAATGCAGAATTCGAACAAGGAAATTCAAACCCATATGCATTCACAGGAACTTTGACATGCTATGTACAATCTAGCTGTCCCTGTCTTCCGATTTCATGGTCACGAACTAGCCTGTCTCCACCACACTTCCTCCCCGGTCCCTCCCACCCACTACGACCATCCCCTTACTCCTCACCCAGGTCGCTACACTGCACACTCTGACCTCAACACCGTCTATATGAACCCCCACAAGCTCACTCAACATATTGCAACACACCTTTCCCTCTGGCTTGATTCTCTCCAGTATTATTACGAGTTACTTTATCCTGCCTTACATCTCAAAAAGGGCGTGTTCTCCCCCTCCTACTAGATACATACAACTAGCTTAATATGTAGCATGTACTCTCTATTCACAATCCTTCGCAGCACTTACTTATTATTTGCGACATCTACGCTTATACTTCATAGCAATTACTTATCATTCGAGACGTCCACGCTCTCCTTTTCGTCCATGTAGTAACTCAGTCTGTCAAATCTGCTGATCTCATATTGCTTATATCAGATTATTGACTCAACTGCCCTCATGTAGATCAATACCTGTTTCATTCTCCAACTACATATCCAATAATCTAATTCTCATGATTTTATCATCAAATAAATCGTCCTTTCCGCAAACAGACTATCACCCATCTAATTCTGCATACTTGATCAAGGCTCCTCCCCTTGGCTCACTTCAAATCCCCCATCATCCCTTCCCCTGAACTCATCCTATATCAGACACACCTTAGGCGTAACCCACCAACCCATTCGACCCCTCAAACCTTCAATGTTCAACAGAGTTTGCCAACTCTCCTCTTAACCAAACTCGTCACCCTTTTTCAATGTCGTCCCATACACACCACCATCGATCTTCCTTTGTAAATCTCATTTTCATTGTCCTCTCCCTCCAACACTCAATAACCTTCTCTAGCGTCGCATGCCTACCACCTCGTGCCCTGCCCACATACTCTTACAACCCCCTCCCCTAAGTCAAACCCATCTTCAATGGCTAGAAGCACGGGTTTTCCCACAATTCTACCAAGGCATCTGGAATGGAACCATCCCTCACACCGTCAACACCATCTACCGCCAATTTCTCTCCGAGTTTCCTTACTGCCAATTCTCTCTGACTGTCAACGATCAACTTAATCGCCTCAAAGTGTACTTCTGCAAGGAGGCATGTGTATTCTCCAACCACCTCCCCATCCTACTAACTACAGTTCTTCCAGCAAATATGAAGAACTCTCTACCGCCTTTGCTCTGACCATCTCAAATTCCCTGCATGGGACTTGGAGTGCCTTCACGTAGCTTCTTTTTCCATACCTCCTAATTTATACGACAATGCCTTGACTGCCCCCTCATCCATTTCCACCTCTGCTCATTATGCCAATCCCCAATCTCCTTACATGAATCTCTCAGAAGTCCATACCCATATCCATCTCCACCTTGCTGACAGCATCCATCCTGTTGAGCTCACCGAGCAGCTATGTCAACCAACCCTCCTCCTGAAAAAACCCCATTCATTGCACCATACTAAATCCTTCACCCCTTTCCTGTTTGAATACTTTACCGTCCTCCACCTTTTGGTATGCCTAGTCTCCATTGACATGTCCTATGACCTCTTGATTCCAACTAGTACCCGTTCGAGAATATATTGACTTTGCATTACAATCTTCAACCTACCTCTCAAGCTCATACAATTCTCATGTCTATCATCCAATACTTCAAATTACTCATATTTACACTGAACCTGTGCATACGTTCTCCGCCACATGTCTTCACTCCATGCCAGCAAGGATAACTGGGGCCCCTCCATTATAATCATGTGAATGCCGACAACATATTATCCATCGTCCATGAGTGTAAGCTTATTCACTACATAACTTTTCTACACTACGACATCTTGCTCAAATGACACCAAAGTCTCGCCTACCATCAGTACACTTCTGTTCTATACTTACAGCTTGAACCGATTAGGGTTAGGTTTATTGCTTACAAATTTCTCCCTCACCATCATTCTTTGAAACTTCCCACCAACCTCAACCCTCTTGCCTCTTCCCCTCTTTCCTCCTTGCTGTTCTTTTCAACTGGGGCGATGTCTCCTCCTTCGGATCTAATTCGAAGGAGGTTCCACAAACAAGACTGTCGTACTGAGTGGGATCTAATTCTACTCAGCTTGATGTCACACTACCCGCCTCTCTCAATGAATCCAACTCTCGTCATCCAAACACCTCGATTGTTTTTCACAAGGCCACATCCCCTGATTGTCCGCCATTTCGTTCATATTTTATTCTGCTTTTCACATTCAACACAATACTGATCTCACATACGAAATACTTCCGCAGGTCTATCATTCACCCACTTCAAATCCTTTACCATACAGACCTTCACTTATATAAGGTTTATCCCCCCCTCCTGAAAGAAAGTCAACACTCTTGCCTGTTGATCATTGACTGCGTTCCCCTCCCCTCGGATAGTTATATCAACCGCACATACTACAATGTATCTACCTAACGAATATGCAATTTAACCTTTATTCCAACTAAACACTCTGGGCAGACGGGAATATCATATCTCCCTCCTCTTTCTATCTTCACCTCTGTGATAAGACACTCGTTCTCAGATACCTCCCCTTCCCCCTTATATCGTAACCCTTCATCCTCCACAAACTCGTCAACCATTCCCCTTCTTAGCCATCCCCCGCCATGAGTGTAGTCTGCCCCCTCTGCCAGCACACCTGCTCCAAAAATCATAAGTCAGACAACCACTCCCTTCGATATCGAGTTCGACAATGCCATTCAGCCATTGATGGTAAGCTGTGCCACACCATTCCATCCCCCGCTTCTGACAAGTCTTTCAGGCAGCGACCAGTCCACATCTTTTCCTGCGATTATTGAACGTGTTGACCACCAAAAAAATCCAAGTGACCTTGGACTCCTTCCATGTGTATACCCCAACTGTGGCCTGACTTTTGATTCTCACTGTAAATACGAAACTCATTTCACTCGTCTTCATTCTATTCACCTTAAACTTCTCATTGTAAGTCTTCCTACCCCTGATGAACAATGCGATCTCAAAACTCTTCAAGGCTGGTTCCTCTGGTGATGATTCATCCAGTGACCCATCCACCTCTTCTTCCTCTGTGGTGGAAGGCCCAGACCTTCCTCAGCCCAACCCTCTCTTCCATGACATTCCTAACTTCGACAAACAGCTCGCCTCTCGAATAGAAGATCACTTCACTGTACCTACTTCTCTCCACACCCCCGCTCTTCCAAATGCCTTTGGCGCCCATCCACTCCCTCTCCCATCCTCCGCCAACCTTCCCATTGCCGCTGCCACTGTCGCTGACACTTCTGTTCCCGGTCGCTCTTCTGATACATCAATTCCTGCACCTATGCTTGATAGTATATTGCCTCCTCTGCTCTCTATCTCCTCACCCCTCTCCCTTTCAAATCAAGAAGGCCACAGTACCAACTCTCCGACACAGCTTGCAGTGAATGCAGATATCCAACACTCAAACTCCTCCCATATCCTCTTTCAGCTGTCGCTTTTTCATGCCCCTGAACATCGAACTTTACATTGTATGATATGCAAGCATGCTATGCTTCCCGACAATGTTTCGCGCCATCTGACCAGCAAGCACTCTGTTGCATCCAATAATATCCTTTTGTCTTCTTCTCTGCTCCTTATTCACAGTCTAACCTCACAAGGGGCACTGGCTAAGAGCACAGCCAATGTGTCTTGCCCTCCACGCCACATGGCCCCCATCCCCCATCTCCAGATTGTTTCTGATGGTTATTCATGTAATTTCTGCCTCTACTCTGTCCCAGGCCTTGCTTGCATGACTCGGCACCTCTCCCAAAACCATCCCATCCATGCTAACCTTCCTCAAACTCAATGTTACTTCAGAAGTGACCTTCAAAATTTTTTTCCAGAACATCAACAATATTTCCAAGTCTCTTCGACACTAGAGTCCACTCCCCCTGATAGCATGTTCAGCTTTTACATGCACACCGTCGTTCCCCAACTTCATCTCCCTCCTCACATCAACCCCACCCCTATAGGCCCCAAAGAAGTCTCTCCGTTTCATTGGACCATGGGTTGGTACACCTATTTGAACACCTTTATCGACAAACCCAAGGTCGTGGCCACCCTCATCGAACTCAGAACCCCACCACGAGCTACCACCTCCCCCCCACCTGGCCTTCCACACCTGCGTCCGGTCATCATTCATTATCTGCACACTATCTGGCACATGGCTCAGCGGTCCACTTTAGCTGTTCAACAGGAACTCATGGAACATCCCAGGTACTTGAATCCCTTGTTTGACGTATCCCTGTTCTAACCACAAACTGTTCCAGAAAACCTAACACAGACGCTTGGAAAGCTCACGCTGAAGACACCACCCTTGAGAGATACTCACACCCTCTTCTTTCACTCGTCTGCGCAACCATTCATAGCCTCGACCCAAACCCGGATCTCCATCAATTCTCTTTCCCATTGTCTGATGAGGATCAACAGTGAGCCACTGCGCTCCATACCCTCCTTCTGCAGCATACCCTCTCCCTTGATGACACCATTCTTTCCCTTCATCACTTTGTATTCCCTCTCTTTTCACCTCTTGACTATGAAACCGTCATTGAGTTGTCGAAATGGAGCCTCATCCTTGAGTGCTTCACCACCATGTATGCCCTCCAACTCAGTGGTGGCTTCCAAGCCTCCCATGACTTCACCCAATTCTTCGCCATGATGAAGTATCTCATCCGAGGTTCCTGCCTGTTTGAAGCCCACCAACAGCTACCCCACCACAAAAACAATCTCCTCCAGTATGTCCTTTGCTCTCCAATAGTTAACATATATTGATCCCAGACTCCTTTATCCATCCAGTGCAGTCATCCACATCACCTCATCAGTTCTATCCCCCAAGGACCTGTCCCCTTTCACCAATGTTGTCGACAACCAAAGCTTTGCCTCCCACCTTGCCTTATCTCAGACCTGACCTCCAACCACTGTCACTTCGTCTGACTGTAACACCGTGACCTATCGAGGCAAGTTGCTCAACATTCCGCTTTGGCACAACACTCTGCATACTCTCCATCAAGACATTGAAAAACATATCGTCGCCTTCTGTCAACAAGAAGAAATATGCCTCACCATGCCAGCACCAGTAGCTGCTGCCTTGAAGCTTCAACAAGGGTAGTTGCCCTTAGTTGATGAAGCTTCAGCGAGGGTAGTTGCCCTTGGGCCTATTTAGAGGGCCGGACAGGTGTCTAGGGCAATTACCCATATTTCCAAATAGGGAACCATCACCCAGTTCACCTGTCACATTTGTCACACTCTGTAACACTTCATCACCAATGCTGTGATCACGTGACTTTTTTTTTTTTTCACCCTCAGATTTGTAATACAGATAGAACGGTCTAGGTCTCGTCCAAATCCAGCTAAATTTGGATGTGTTTTGCAAAGTTGACATCACATGGAATGATGAGCAAGCATTTCTCAGGCATAGCTCGGAGATCAGACATTTCGGATATCTTCTCATTTCTCAGGGATGGCTCGGGGATCGGTCATCTCGGACATACTCAGTTAGCAGATAGTGACATGGATTGTAAAATATTCAGGGTGTCGTGCCCTCTAGCAATGAGTACAAGGGTCTATCTACAGCTGCACATTGTCCTCCAGGTTCTCGTCCTCATCCTGATCCTCTCTGTTATCCCCCTCATCATCATCCAGCTCCCTTTCCCTACTATTCCCTTCCATATTCTCAAAAAGATCCTGCGACACGTCCGCCAATGGAATTGACCATAAATTTTTGAAATGAAAGGCTAGGTCAGTTTGAATACATTCCTGCCTCAAAGCATATGCCCGAACACCTTCCCAAAGTGCCTCGTCATCAATAAAATCGACTTCAGCACGGGTATGCCACCACTGTGCCTTCCAAACAAGGAATGTCAAGGTCTTCCACATCTCCTCCCGCAACCTCAAAACTTCCTCCTTTGCTCTCTCAGTGTGTGCATGACTTCTCACCCAAACTTCTCGTAAGATCTCGTCATCCAGGTTGGTTCTGTCATTGGTATTTATGCGTGTTGTTGTCCAAATCCAAGAAAGCTGCATCTGAGTCTGTCCCATGCCATGTTGGTGGTGAACCTCCGTTGCCAGGTGAGCCTCTGGAAGAAGATTGATTTCGTCCCTGTTTGTAGAAGGTAACTCCGGTGAAGGGTCCAGTTCCTCTCCCACCTCCTTCTCCATTGTTCCCCATCTCCCAGGACTGTCCTGTATACGTTCTGGATCAATGTAGGAACGAATGTTGGCATCATTCAGAATTTTGAACATTTCCTCCCACTCTCCAGGCCCAGACAATGCCAATTTGGTAGCACATGCATGTCGATATGTCTCTGCGTGGATCTTCACATGTTCATGGATACTGTCAATGTTGGATCGAGATTGAATGCCACCTCGCTGACCAGTAATGTTGGCGTACTTGAATAGAAGCATTCTGAGCTTGACCCGCAAGGTATGCCTCAAACTGTCTAGGCTATCCTGACATTGCGCAGTCCGCAAACACTCCTCCATATCCAGCAGGCCAGGGAAGCAAGTAGATGTTCTCCTCACCCGTGGCACAGCTGACGGCAGCCAAAGAAGGATATCTTCAGCCTCCACGTCATCACCATGCTCTTCCCCAAACCCAACGCAAAGTTCTGTCAATGTTTGCAGCAAGCCCGGCATGTAAATGTGGTGGAGAAGAATCCACTGCTGAATCTTCCTTTGAAGAAGAGTTCGTTGCTTGGTGATCATTGTCGACTGTGTCTCAGTGGGATTCTTCTTAGTCTTCACCAACCTCTTGAGCTTCTGCCTGTATATACATTTGAGCCAACATGTATACTTTGTACAATGAAAAATACGCACTGTGCTTCCTCCAACTCCAAACCTAAAGCAAGAAACCCTCCAGGACCCGTACTGTGATATGAAATGCCTCCTTTCTTGATGCAATCTTCCTTGTATGCAGCTAATTCCTTCTCGACAGCCGCCAGAGACAAGCCTACTCATGAAATTAACAATTTGACATTACATGAGAGGAACTAGAAGTGACTTACACATTTTTGAGGTCTTGAATGGATTAACCAAGCCCTTATGATGGAATGGCCCATGCTCCCATGCCACGCAAAGCTCCTCCCATTTGTCCTTCAACCCCTGAGGCAGGGAGGCTGACAGCCCGCGGTGAGCTTCAATATGCATATTCCTGTCTTTGATGGCTTGCATGTACCATGTAATGTAAAGTTTCCCTGCAAGGAAGGTGTGTCATGAAGTGATTACTCCATTGATCCAGGAAATGACTCACCCATTCCAATTATCTTCTGCCAATTATGCCAGTTGAAGTGGTTGTTCAAGATGTCAACACGAGATCCAGGCCCCATAGGTTTCGTTGAAGGTGCAGCTCCATTATTTAAAGACCAAACCCTCTCACATCCCTCACAGTCACATTCTCCCAAATCCTTCACCAGCTTGCAGTCAAACTCATGATGTTCCTCCTCTCGATGTGCAGGATAATGAAATTTTGGAATCACTGGAATCAGGGCAACTGAGCCGGGGATTTTCAAGTGATCATCCCATTCCTCCATTCTCTTACGCAGGTTGACAAACCATTGACAACAAATGTCGTAACTGAGTATCAACAATTGCAAACCATGCACAAAGAATGTGAGTGCCAAGCCAACTATAAAGTCTGAATTTGCATATCTAATTCAAGTCAGTAACCGTCCTAGCATGAAATTAGAGGAGTCAAATACATACCATTCACCCTTCTCACAGTTCCCCACCCCCAACAGCAATACCATTTCACTCCTCCCACATGTCACGGCACCTACCCCTGTATATTGAAGTCCTCTTGTTGATCACGTATTTTGCTGTGCCAATGCTGCGAATCCCACACACGTGCTCACCTACGAAAAGATGAGAACTTGCTAAACAAAATTCTGACAACGCCTACCTCCTCCTTGTCAACATGCTTCAAAATATATTCTTCATAAGGTTTGCGAGGAACAAAGTATCCAAGACCATCGCTAAGGCCCGGGTCTCTAATCCATGATGATACAAGTTGATTTTTCAAGCAGAAGTTGAAGTCGACACACACAATTCCTCCATAAAGGTATCTAGAAACCAGTAATTATTAGTATCTTGAAATAATGTGATAAGTACAACATACCTTTCGTCACGAGAAGTTTTCTCCCACCCTTCTGGAAGATTTATACCAGGGTGAGGACAAGAAGGGCACCATAATACTAATTCTCCTGGTGCAGTTGTCTGTACACCATTCTCCACATTTCCCCTATCTCTATTCTTTTCAGTTTTGGGGGGGGCCCGTGAGAGGGAGGGGAATCCGCAGCACAGCCGAGGAGACCACGAGCCGAGCAGCCAACCATTGCCGAGGGGGAAACTAGCACGGTCAACCCATCTGAAACATCCAGAATCGGAATTCCCCCGTGGCGCCGGCAACTTCTGTCCTCCCTCCCCTCGTACCCCTCTTCCTTTTCCCCTCACCACACTCTCTTCCACTCTCCTCTCATGTATCTCCTCTTGTCTATCCTCTCCCGGTTCATGTGGATCTTATCCAATGAATCTCTCCCCTATCTGTTTCATTCGGATCTTATCCAATGAAATCACCCCTTATTCCCAAAGGACACAAAATAATGTCTACTTCAACGTTTCACGTCCATAATGCCACCACAAGAATAGAATCTGCCAACTCCCTGAATTTTCCTTACTCTTGCTTAACGCTACACAACATTTTTTAGCATGGCCGATTTTTTGAATGTACCCTCTATTACACTGTGAATGTCTTGCCTCATCATCCTTTGTTCATTTCCTGATCTACCCTCTGACAACGCTTCTACCATCTTACCAAACTCATGGAACATCTCGCATTCTCTCAATCCCCTCTACTTCTACTCCCCTCCCCTCGCTCCACTATTCCCTTTCTTCCCTTCTATCGTCCCCTCCCCTCGCTTCACTTTTCCCTTTCCTTCCACCACCACCCTCCTCTCGTTTACACCTCCCCTCGGTTCATGTGGACCTAATCCTGTATTTCATTTGGATCTTATCCAGTGAAGTTCACCAAATCGACGATCACAGACACCTCCCCTCGGTTCATGTGGACCTAATCCTACAAATCATTCCCCTGACATATTTCATTTGGATCTTATCCAGTGAAATTCCCCAAATCGACAATCACCGCACTTGGTCTCATCAAGTTCAACATCGAAGCATCCTAACCTCACCCTAATCGACGACCACACTGGCAGCACTCATATCTTGGAAATCTCAACAAGTTCAACGTCGAAGCACGTATGTGAGGGGAGACGTATGTGAGGGAGGTGACTCTTGCTATCATTAGTGAGTTCTTTCGCTTCATCTCCCTTTGTATAGACCCTTCCCCAGCACACTCCTCCGTAATCCTCGACAATCATTCATTCCATCTCTCCTTCCCTCAAACATCTCTCCCTTCACACTCCTCCTCACCACCCTCTCACACCCGCCCCATTCCTTTTCCCTCAATTCTTTCCCTGTGTGTAAACACTGCATCCCCTCTCCCTAGCGTCCTTTCCACGTCATGATGTTCATAACTTCTACACAGCCTATGGACCATACCTCCCCTAAGTAGCCTATACGTTCCATCCGCCACCATTCCCCATCCCTACTGCAAATGGAAATGGAGCTACCGGCGACAACGCTAGGGACGGACCAACGCGATTGTCGAGAGAAGAATGAAGACCCACCTTTACCACTATACCACCTCACTCATCACCAAACCCTCCACCACCCGCAAACTATGATACATTGACCCCAACGAAAACTACGTCTACCTCAAAACCCTCTCGTGCGCTACCTATTACCTTGGATAAAGAACCACAAAACCCTCCTTCCTCGTTCCCGTCTATCCGATCACGACATAGCGAGTCAGGTTGACAATGCCACGAAGGCTGGAGCTGCCAAGGACAGCGAACAAGAAGAGGACCGTCATATGTATGTGCTGTAGTTCTTGACTCTCAAATTTTACTTTCATTTCCTAGGATTCAACGTAAATTTGCAACAGTGCCTCACCATTGACTCTGGGCATATTTTTATGCGAAGTAATACTAAATGCTCGACCAATCGCTAGGTACTTTCTTGCCGTAACAGATAGTATTCCATACATAATCACCTCTATCCTTGTGATCACTAGATTTTACGCATTGGACACTTATCATCACCTTGCATACTTCAGTTATTCATATAATTAAACCCCACCATGACCACCCTTTGCTTTCTTACAGTTTTTATTCCTCCTCTCGTCAGTTAACGCCTGTTCGAGCCTACCTTAATATCATATCTTTACAGTGCAAGTGAGCAAGTACAAACAATCTTTGTATACCAACCCCCAGTAACCTGCTATTGAATCCAATACATGCTGTATGCCATCAGATTTCTAACACAGTGGTACCATACCGCGCAGGATTTACCCTATTAGGTTAGAAGGATTTCGCACCACTGACATGTTCAGACCTACGGGGCGATATTCATGTGAGCACGGCACCACAAAAAGTGGAACGAACCCCTCGAAGGATATGTAAGAGAGCGTGAGTAGCATAAGCAGTCCAAACCGCCTTCACCTCTGAGCCGCTGCAGGTAGGGACAGCTGACCAGCGCCTGTGTCTAGTACTTACTCGCAGTCAACTCGTAGTAGAGCATGATGAAACATCCACGTCTGGGGAAGCGTTTAGCGAGGATAAGGTTCAACAGTTGGTTGTTGTTCAGAATGACAAAGTATAAGCCAAGCTGCATGCATATAGAATGGAACATCTGAGGTTAGTCGATCCCACAAGCATACACAATGTAAGATGTCAACATACCAATGGCACTCATTCATGTCCGATTGATATTACTGTTCACCACCAAGATCTCATCCACCCTACAGCCTGGCGCATATTAACATATGAACATACAGCTTAAAAACCAAAGAAACCAGAGCACAATGGACGACAACATCTATACAAACATACGTTTTCAGTGAAGCCAATCCCATTCCTACCCTTCTCTTCTTTCGAGTGAAACCCATCCAAATCTTCAAGTCCGTACTCAATCTTAGCCTTTGACTTTCCCCTGTCCAGCTCCGAAATCAAGTTTCCCAGATCTAACGGAACAATACATACTCGAGTGCCCACTGTAAAATCTCCTCCAATTAGATATACCTTCTCCCGTCACCATTGCACTACTCAACCACTGAACACTGCTACCCGCAACGTACTTGCTTCAAGTCTTATGTAGGTTTTTCATAACATTAACAACACCATGCAATTCAGCTAAGTTCATGGTCTGCTCACCATTATGAACAAACCAAAAGAAAACATCTTACCTACCCAAACTTACAGTCTCGGCAGGTCCTTATCTTCATACAACATGGGATTCTGCGATTGTTCAGTTTTAGCACCGAGTCTCAAAGTAGACTTAAATCACCCATGAGATTCATATACCGCGAACATCAGGACAGACAAAGGTTCGTTCATCCAACAATTCAATGATACCACCAAGATACCACCAAATACCATCGAAACCCATACAAGCCTGCCAAAGACAAACCCTAGTATTTAATTACAGACAAGATGTCCCACTTTTCATCACCGAATCAATGCTGCCTTGAAACAGATAGGTAGGGCTGACAAGCAACACACAGTTTACAATGTTCGTACATACATGATGCCGGTGATTTCCCATGGGCTACTGGACTGTTGGGATTCGTCGATACCGAACTAACCCTGTGTATACGTTCCACAAACATGACCCGTTAGACGCTACTCGGAGACCCCCTCACCCTGCAAGCCAGCTTGAACAAGCTCAATCAAGGCAGGTCCCATCTCCTGCTGCATTCTCACTCGTATGAACATTCGTTCCCTCTAATATCAACATGATTCTTTCGTTCAACTCGCCACTGCAAATATAAACACCTATACATCTATACATAGTATTTAAAACCCTCCCCTACTCCCTCCTGAAAGGACCCTTTATCAAACGTACACTCGGTTTGTGTAACTCGGCATGCAGAGTCAAAGGGTCCAAGAAATGAGAGAGGTTGGAGCGCAAATGATCCTGTAGCTCTCCACCTGTCATGAACTCTTCCTGAACAGTAGTCGGTGGTGTGCTGGGCGGAAGCAAAGGAACCACATTTTCATTCATGGGAGTTTCCCCATAACTCGAAGGGCTCACTGCCAGTGAGGCTTGGTAATGGCGAATTCTGTCGTTTCCTCTGAACTGAAATGCATCGCAGGACAAACGATACATAGTGCATTGAATTTGCTACATTCCATAGATCAGTTCTTCCACCACTTTAACATGATAAGTCACACACCTCTTTCGCAAAATACAACTTCCGCTGATTCACCCCTTCATCCACCGACATACTGAAACGCCGATATGGGAAAGCCTCGATGAAATGCCTGTAGATGGTATTGATGGCGGAAGGTGTCGTGCCATTCCAAATCGCCTTGTAGAACTCTGGATACAAGTACTTTTCCAGCCAATCGTGATGCTCCGCAGTAAGACGGTCAGGTGTATAGTGTATAGTTGGCCCCCGACTCTGTCGATGTTATTAGCCCCAGCATTTTATTGCAGACAAGTCCTCCAAACTCACCGAAGCCAAAGCTGCACGCAGCTGAGCTCATTGTTGAACCATAATTCGACGAGACCTCCTGATATCGGCCATCTTGCAGCTTCCAGACCAACCCCTTCCCCTTTTATCTCACACCTTGTACACCTCTGGCATACATGTAGAGCTGGTGGACCAATCATCCCGTCAAGGTGAATTTCACAACAACTGCGCTCAAGCCGGGGGGATACATAGCACCACCAACTCAAGGCCGCTTAGCAAGGGGAGAATCTGAGCTAACCGCGATCACAAATGGCAGGTGGAACAGCCAGGCACACTTGTTTACAGTTTTCAAATTGTTGCATTGCATACAACTTGTCGGATTATATCCACATGAGTTAATACCCCGGCTGACCTGGAAATAAAAACAAAAACAAAAACAAAAAAAACAACCCTGCCAATCGTCGGATTACATCCAGACGACCATTGGCGTACCACAGAAACCAAGACAATAGAAATTGAGTGAGACAGAGAGTGATGAGACAGGCAGAACTTGGTACCAAGTCTGTTTCTGGTGCTGGACTGCGGCCGGCGAAACTCTAGCCAATCAGCAACAAACAATTCCGTGATCACGTGCCTGCTCAACCTTTTGTTCTACTTCTTGTACTTCCTCACCTCTCTGCTCATCGTCTCCTCATGTTCTTGCTCTTTGGCCTTCATCTGGATTTGATCTGACGAAGATAAGGTTTTTCAATAGTTATAGTAGACATTAAAACCCTTAGTTTGCGGTCGCTCTTCTGGATTTGATTCTGCTGAGCCAATCTTCAGCACTTCAACCATACGTAGTTATCTGTCCAAACACAAAATTACCCCTCTTCAAATGTTTTTTTTTCGCCTTTTTCACTGGTCATCCAAAACATTTAACCCCTCCCACACTCATCCCTCCCGTCGTCTCCCTCCCCCTCCGCGTTTCCACCTCCTTCGAAAATGTATCATGTCCATCCACTTTTCCACAAATGGCGCAACTGTGTCTGTTCTGCAACGAACTTCACTCCAAAAACCATGCAACCGACTTTCACTGTCTTCAGTATCAAGTCGCTCAGTCGATCATTCAAAAGGGTAATAAAATTTCGTACCAGTGTGCTGTTATCCATCCTCACACAACCTTTCACAGGACCTCCTTTGCAATGTCCCATTCCCTCCACTCTCGATTGTCTCGATACCCAAAACACACCCAGTGTGACCGGCTTGCTCCTTTGCTTTTACCCCGGTTGCCCCTTTACCACCCCCTCACGTCGTGTCTACCTCACTCACACCAGTCGTGAACACTCTGTCGATATCACTCTTCAAATAGTATGATTTTTATTCTTCCATCCACTATCCTAAAGTAACTGCTCCCCTTAGCCATCATGAACCTGCTCTCCCCATACACGCTCCACCAAAAACTCCCCACCAACGGTCGATACCTCCCTTACTGACTTGATGGAACAACCTCCCCATCACACTGTACCTTTCACTGACTATTCTTATGTCCCTCCTGCTCCCACCTCCCTCAACAAGACATTTCTTGCCGCTGACCCCTCCTTCACCGCTCCATTCACCAATACAGAGGAATTCAACATTGAACAATCTCCCCTCCCTAACCCTTCCACTGTGATCATACGTGCCCCTTATATATCACGTCTCACAATTACATCTTACTGTCTCTCAGCATCAGCCATATAGCGACGTCACTATCTATTCGCCACGCACTCCCTTTATCTCCCCATTCAACAGTAATTCATCGTTCCTTCCTCCAGGCCCTATCAGTACAGTGCGTTGTATTCTCAAGTGTAATACCCTACCACACACTCCTTTCTTACAGACTTTACAGGCTTCTGCTCCCCAACTGCTGAATCAGTCAATGAACGACAACTTTCAAATACAATTGAATCAACCCAGCACCCCTCTTGTCGTACGTCACTTCCATTTCCTACTTCCCTCTTCTCCATATTCACCAGTGGGTAGACTTCACCCCTCACTGTCCAACAACATCACGCATCTCCCATACATGCATCATCGGTTGACAATACCAATCTCCTGGATGCCTCTCATGACTGTGCCCCCTCCCAACCCAACGTCGACGCCTCTTACCAAGATACCTCTGCACATATTGTATGTCACATATTTTCATTGTAATCCAATTTACTAACTTGGCCTCAGCTACAATTTCAGACCATTTACAACAACGAAACTCATCCAGACAACACCAACACTCAAGTTCAACAATTCCCCTCTCCTGTTACAGTCAGTCACCAATATTCCTCTCATGTCTTGATCCCCCTGCTCAACCTTTTTTCCAGATCCAACCCTTTCTTCCTTACAACGAATAAGACTGTTCTTCCATCGCAACAACATCCGTAGCCAATCCTGAACTTTCTGCACATGCCGATTCTCAAGTTAGATTCCGTTCTCCTACTACTTTTCAAAGTTATACTTATGCATATGCAGTTCCTCATCCTAGATCCTCTTCGCTCTTCGCTGTCTTCAACACTTCAACAAATGGTGCCCGACGAAACTCCCGCCTCTGATTCTATCAATTCCATGCTCACAGCCGCCTCTCTTTACTACTGCTGAGAATATCGAACACTTCACTGCATGGTTTGTGAACATGCAGTACTACCATCCAATGTCCTCTGTCATCTCAAAAACAAGCATCACCTTCATGCACGCAGCTCTATCCTCGCTTCGGCTTCCCAAGCCATTGATGATCTTTTATCATCCCGCTCGTTGGCGCTAACTACTGCTGAGGTTCCTGCTCCTCCCTGATACCATGCACCAATTCCTCACCTGACGCTCACAATATCAGGGTTCTGTTGCCGATTCTGTAACTACTGCGTAACTAGTGAAAATGGAATAAAGAATCACCTTTCCAAGAAACACCCTACTTCCGTCCACAAACTCCCAGGTCACTCTTACTTTACTAGTCAACTACAAAACTTCTTCCTCGAACATAAGTCTTACTTTCAAGTCTCTGCCACCCTCACCAACATTCCATCCAATTCGACTTTTTCTACATACATGTGCACTGTCGTCCCTGAAGTCGAAGCCCCCCCCAAGCCCTTCCCAGACCCCAAGGTCCCAAGGAAATTTCACCATTTCACAACATGATGGGATGGTATGACTATCTCGGAGAACATATTAAAAATGTTAAAACAATCGAAGCTTTTACTGCTCTCAAAGCTCTACCCCCACGTTCCCTCAAACCCCCTCCTGGTCTTTCTCGCATTCGACCCCTTGTCTTGCACTACCTCAATGAAATACGTCACTACTCGTCTCAATCCCCCTTTGCAGTTTGTCAAGAGCTAGTGGAACATCCTCGGTGTGTATCTTATATCCTGCTTGAGTTCCCTGGCCAACCTTCTTCATTTCCAGACAACCTCAAACCCACACATGGAAAGCTCATGCTGATGACTCTACTCTTGAGAAGTACTCAATTCCTCTCCAGTCTTTCGTATGTGCAACAATTCGTAGTATGCAAGAACTCACCTGCATCGAAGGCTTTACATTTCCGTTATCACCTGATGATAAACGTCGTGCTACCACACTCCATATGCACCTCCTACACCCAACACTTGACCTTGACGAAGCGCTCAAACATCTTCACTCATACATTTTCCCTCTCTTCTCTCCCCTCGATTACGAAAACATTGTCGAGCCTTCCAAATGGTCTATCACGCTGGAATGTTTCACCGCCGTCTATGCTCTCAAACCCAATGGGACGTTTGAAAATGCCATTGATTTTACACAGTATTTTGCAATGATGAAATACCTTATTTGCAGCTCTTGCCTCTACCAAGCATACCACGAGCTTTCGAATCACAAAAACAACCTCCTGACATAAGTGCTTTCTTTTCTACCTCCGTCTCCGTCCTCCCAATCTTATCCATGCGTCTACCCAGTGCTGTTTGCCACATCACCTCCACTGTGCTCTCGGTTGGCACACTTTGCCCCTACTCCAACATCTGTGACCATCAAACATATACCTCATCACTCACCCTCAATCAAACTCACCCACCAACCATGGTCAGTTCTTCTGACGGCTACATCGTCACCTACCATGGGAAATCGTTGGATATCCGAAAGTGGAGAACAGCTCTCCATGCGCTCTCCACTGAAATTCACCAGTCTATAGTGGAATTCTACCAAGGTCAAGACATATACATCATTCTTCCTGACGATATCTCTGATGATTGGACCACCCAACAACGTGGCCATGGATTCCTCGGCAACTTCAACCGCTTTCTACCCCGTGAATGTCTCGTTCATTCAATTCTACTCGACAAGCTTCCCCTTGCGTTTACAGATGAAAGCGGCCGTCTACGTCCCAACGGGTTGGCAATGTGCCAGCTTCTCCAGCACGCTGAGAAAATCAATCACCTATTGGCTCTTCTTCTGTTTCTTATCAATGGTCAGGCCCCCCACGGTGAAGAGTATGTTGACCACAAATTCAACAACTCTACTTGTCCTCGAACCTTGTTTGCCCACATGACTGACCTATGGATGGTTACCAGGCAGATGAAATATGAGACTCAGACTGGTCTTGAGTCCTTTGTTCCTGTTAAGGTCACACCAAGCGCCACAAGTCTTCTCCTCAAGTACCTTGTCCTCGTTCGCCCTGTCGAGCGTGAGTTTTGGGCCCTCACCATGTCTCATGAAGAGCCTCAGAAACAGGATCACGTATTCACCCTCTACAACGAATATCTCTTCCTTTCTGGCAGTGAACATTATACAGCAGCTGCTTTCAGTCGTAAACTTGCCCAGTTTTCCCAGCATCATTTAGGTGTTGAAATTGGACTCCATGATTATTGCCAAATAGAGGTTGAGATTGCACAAATATTTCTGGGACCTGATCACGAGCTATGTCAGGATGTCGTGAATGAAACAGTCACTCATCAGCATGGACACTCTTCTCATATGGCTCAACAAATGTATGGCATTGAACACGGCCATCTCCCATTCCTCACGTCTGAGCAACTCCATCGGTTTGCTGCAGTTTCCGAGTGCTGGTGGGAAATTTGGGGTTTTCGGGAAGGGTTTCCTCCAATGCTCCCTCGCGTTGTGCGTACTTGGGTCTCCAGGTCACTCACTGATCAGCTTAGCTCTGCCTCCGTGCATCCCGCCACTAATAACGAGCTTTCATCAATTGCAAGCGCCATCACCTCGTCCATGACATCATACTTCACCGATCAACTTCACGCACTCGAAGATCGAATTCAAAACAACACTCAAACAACTCTTATTCATGTCCTTGCTGAAACTCAATCTTTCACCATCTCCAAATCTGTCACCTCTGCCGACTACCCCACTCAACCTCCCAATTTGCCTCAAGGCTCTACTCCAACCATTCCCCAATCCCCTCCTCCTTCTCCTCAAATTGAACTTGACACTGTCCTACAACGTATATATCCACAGTCACCCCATGCCCAGTTCAAGTCCGCCACGCAATGTGAACTGTGTATTGCTTCACTCCACAATCAGCACAATACCATTGCTGTCCTTCCCACTGGTGGCAGCAAGAGCATCGCGTGGCTAGCGCCTGCCATCGTTAAACCTCACAAGCTCACTCTCGTCGTCGTCCCTCACTGGTCCTTGCTTAACAACCATCTGCAAGAAGCTCAGCAACTTAACATTCGTTGTTATCAGTGGGTTGCCACCTCTGATACCTACATACCCCATCATACCAGTCTGGTTTTCCTTGCAATAGAGTCCCTCTCCTCTCCCGCATTCAAATTGTGAGTACACAACTCCCCACCTCCTTCTGTTTCCACTAGCAAACAAAATACTTATGTTTGGCGAACCAGCATGACCGAGTTTAATGCCGACCACATAGCTCGTGTTGTCGTTGATGAAGCGCATGAATCATTAACGGCTCAGTGTTACCGACCTGCCACCGTATGCCTTGGTCAGCTATCCTCCATGGCAGTTCAAAAAATTTACCTTTCGGCAACCCTCCCCGCATCTATGGAACCCATTATGGAGGAAAAACTTGGTCTTCAAGGCCAAATCCATCACATATGCATGGAAGTCCCCCAACTTCACCTCAGATTCAATATCGTCAACCTCAAATCCTGTATCACTGACATCGACATCCTTGCCCGGGACCTAATTGAGTTCCTCAATGTGACTGTGTTATTAGAGACTCCTAGGGTCTGAACTAGGGTCTGAAAGGTAGGGTTCACTAGAATAGGGTGAGCAGGGTCAGCCAGAGTGAGCAGGGTCAGCTAGGGTGGGCAGGGTCAGCCAGAGTGAGCAGGGTCAGCCAGGGTGRGCAGGGTCAGCCAGGATAAGCAGGGTCAGCCAGGATAAGCAGGGTCAGCCAGGATGAGCAGGGTCAGCTAGGATGAGCAGGGTCAACTAGGGTCAGCAGGGTCAGCTAGGGTCAGCAGGATCAGCCAGAGTGAGCAGGATCAGCCAGAGTGAGCAGGGTCAGCCAGAGTGAACAGAGTCAGACAGGGACAGATAGAACTTCATGAGCAGAGTCAACCAGAGCCAGCTAGAACTGTATAATCACCCTACATTACTACCTATTTCTCTTTGTCTCAGACAAGTCACTATATACMACTATGYRCTACCACCTAWTTCTCTTTGTCTTAGAYAGGTCACTCTGCACTACYATCTATTTCTCTTTGTCTCAGACAGRTCATCCTGCACTACTGTCTAATTCTCTTTGWYKTAGACAGGTCACTCTGCACTACCATCTATTTCTCTTTGTCTCAGACAGGTCATCCTGCATTACTGTCTAATTCTCTTTGTCTTAGACAAGTCACTCTGCACTACTATCTATTTCTCTTTGTCTCAGACAGGTCATTCTGCACTACTGTCTAATTCTCTTTGTCTTAG
>RCHF01000340.1:0-16447 GCA_003987895.1 Neonothopanus nambi | reverse complement strand
ATACGTACGCTGCACCGACTCCGAATCTCGACGACGCCGGCACCATCTACCTAGCTGCTCGCGCCACCCTGGGCAAGTGGAGCCGGAGCCTGGTCACCTCCTCGCTGACGCGCTAGGGAAAACGAGTCCGATGGTACGCCGGTGAAGTTTCGACGAGGATGAGGGAAAGCACCAACTTGGGAATAACCCAAATGGACATGTGACTGTGAAATTACCATATTCGTTCTTTTTCTCACAATTGTAACTGCCAAAGTAGTAGTATAAAAAGGGAACCGAAATGTATGGGGAGTCGTCTTCTTCTTGACCCCAATTTTCCTCCA
Organism: Neonothopanus nambi; assembly: GCA_003987895.1. Classification (NCBI taxonomy): domain Eukaryota; kingdom Fungi; phylum Basidiomycota; class Agaricomycetes; order Agaricales; family Omphalotaceae; genus Neonothopanus; species Neonothopanus nambi. The sequence goes on along the minus strand of RCHF01000340.1, from coordinate 16,127 downwards.
TCTTCGAGCAGAGCTGAGCAGATTCCGAGCCACAAGAGCTGAGCATTATAGTTGAGTATTTCTTTCGCTGTTCTTATTCTGACTACGAGAGGTCTAGAATATTACATACATCGCCTCGTGCCGCTTCTCGTAAAGAGAAGAATCAATTTCGACGCCTACAACTCTTCCTTCCCGACCAACTCTTCAGCAACTTTCTACAGGTAGATCGCTCTACTTCTCCACACCGAGAAATTAACACCATGCAAACCTGACTTCAGGAGCGCGACGTGCCACTTTCTATCGGTTATCAGTTGTTGATTGCATGATAAAGGGCAAGGGATCAAAGGTATGTATTCTTCTACTCATTATCAATGTGTTATTGACTTATTTCCTGTGTGGCGTATGTTGGGTTTATCATTGATAGTTCATCTACGGTTCGTTATCCAATCTTTGATTATCTGGCTGACTGAAATTCTTGAGTCTAAGTGTGTAGCAAGCAGGTAAGAAATGAATATGCGTGCTGTAAGTGAAGATGTATGTATCAGCGTGAGTCTGTAATGAGTCTGAGGTAGATAGGAACACAGCGAGCAAGACTCTGTGTGCACGCAAGTACTTTCACGCCTGCACGCAGATGTTCTGAACATGCACGCAGAACTCGCACGCTGCACGCAAGCTGCGTGCACATTCTACACGCCTGCGTGCATCCTTCACACGCTTGCGTGCATTGCACGCAACTCCAGAAATGCTTGCGTGCGCTCTTGCATGCATGCACGCAAGTTGCACGCTGTCACAGTCACAACTTTAGATCTAACAATCTATATGCTTGAGTTCTATATCAGAATGTGTCGCAACTTGAGCTACTGCTTAGTAGCCGCTTTCTTAGTCAGTCTTTCTCTTTTTCCTCGTCCCGCCCTGCTTGGATTCTGCCGCTCCAACTTCTGCTTCCATTGCATCTCCCTGTGTTCGCTTTTTGGAGCGGGTCTGCTTGGTTGCTGTCCCAACTGGTCTTGGTCGTGGACGAGGAGTCACTGGGGCATTCTTACGGCGAAGTTCCTCGAAGAAAGCATCTTGCTCAGCATGATCATAATTAGGCCCGTACTATAATATTCAGAGAAACAATGAGTATCTGGCAGTCCATCTGTGCAAGGATAATTTACACACCTCGACCTCTGACTCGGTTCCATCACGTACATCCACACCAACCTGAGTCTCTGGTGCAAAGACATCATAAGGATTCCATCCATTTTCGTGCATTCCTGCGTTCAGCCCCCACTGACAGTTTCCAGCTACTCCTGCATCCTGTGAACGGTCAAACATGAGCTTTTCCAAATACCTTTGGGCCTCCAGATCGACATCGGCTCCCTCAATCTTGACAGTGCCATCTATTGAGAGCCCCGTATACCTAATCAATCTCTCCCATGCCTGCTGGAGAACAAATTCCTTCGCTTCAGATGATTTCGGATCCTTGGGGGCAGTGGCAGAGGAAATGAATTCATCCTGATATCTGTAGGCCACCAACAAGGTGCGTGCATGGGCTGTCAGAATTTCGAGGGAAGATGGTTTGGCTTTTGCCACTCCCGGTATTTTGCTGAAGATCCAGTTGTTTATTCTAGCCATGTCATCAACGGTAAGGCCACCTGTGAAATATATCTCATTCGCTTGTGTCCTTTTTAGTGAACGAAGCCAGGATAAGACTGGAGCTTCAGTTGAGGAGACGTGTTCTGGTGAATTGAATAGTTGGGTGAGTGTTGTAATGTTCTGCTTGAGAGCTCGTTCGATTTCTGTATTGAATGGAATTGACTGTGGATCTGCAAGTTTATCTTCTGCAGATTCTTGCTCGATCAAGCTGTGCACCCGGACAAATTCTCCCAGCTATAAAGACATTAGTAGGTTGGTATTGCAATTCTCAAGATTACAATAAACAACTTACTCGAATCAATCGTCGCTCTTTCTGATTCCCATACAATGCATCGACAATATCCTTTGCCAAAACACCTTTTCTATACTGACCGGCACTTTCGTGCTTATTGCCTCGCCACATTTTGACAGTCCAACCATACCGAGGATCCAAATGAATCAATCGTCCAGGATAGTAGAACTTGTCACCAATCTTGACAAGAACACCTTTTCCTGGGCTGAAAGAGTGGAAGGTAATGACGCGATATGAATCAAAGCATGCAGATACAATCAATAAGATACCTACAAGATGCGCTGAGCAACACTTGCAATTGTACTCCGTCTTGAGTGACGAACAGGCTCTTGTGTTGCATCAGACATGCTGCAAAGATGGCAGAGAAACTTTTTGGGAGGTGTTTTGAATACTCGGTGGGTCAAACATGCAAGGTGAGTATGTCGATGACACTCTTCACATTCCACAACATCTTGAATCACTGTATCATAGTGACCATCAGACTCAACTCCACAGCGACATAGAATATGCAGAGGAGATGAAGGTGGTGGAGAGCTCCAAGGTCCACTATCATCTGAGCCGCAATCGTTTGGAGGAGATCCATGAGTAATGTCCACAGGCTGGGACTGACTTTCTGAGTCAGAATACAATGGTTGAATGGAAGCAATTGGAGGCAGGCTAGAAGCACGATCATCTCTGGATATCGAAGTATGACCTGTAGGCTGATCAAGTCCATTCAGAAGATCGTCGATCAGCTCATCCACAGGATCATCTACAGGATCAATCTACGACAAGTCACAAGTGATTAAATTTAGTCAACTGTGAGTCAGCGCTTCATATTGCAATCATGTGCATACCTGACTTGGATCTGAGTGACTCGTACTCATCTTTGAGCAGTACTCCCGTGTGTGTGCCTTTCACCATGCAGAAATTTCATCCCTTTCCATCTCCTGAAAGGTTTCATTCGCAAGCATGGGAATAGGCTTGACAGAAAGGTCAAGGTGCCGCGTTGTCATACTACGCTCAGCCTGATAAGACCTATAATATGACTGAGCATCAGTACCACCTCGGAGCTTATACATTACTGTATGGCTCCAGTATCCTTTTGGAGCAGATGGGTTTGAACCTGTAAGTAAGGTGTCGATTGCGCCTTCCTCGTGTTGACTGTACCCATGAATAACATCATTGCTATCCCGAGCATAGCTGTCATACATAAATACTGCCATCCGGTTAGAAACAGTAGGTATTGCAGTCCGGACAATAAAATGGTCTCCGTTTGTGAATACTCGGGCCACCAGATCATATACGAGGCCATTTTCAGTGCCGCTCTTTTTGGTAAGGGGATAGAGATGCCGTGGAAAGTCCCAAGCATATGCGAATGGATCTGAGACTTTGTTGTTGTGGTCACGTAGCTTTCCTGGCTCAAGGGTAAGAATGACTGGGAGGTGTGAGAAGAACTCAACGAGAGTAGGGCTACCACAGCAGTAGACATTAGCTTCGTCTTTGCGCCAACATGTAGTATGTCCAGGTATTGAGGATTGACTTTTCTTCATATCAGTCATAGATCTAAACCAGTTCTGAATCTTGCCATGAAAGATTTTATGCAGGTTGGTGGAAGGTCCTGGTAGGCAGGCACAGTGATGCCGTGGACGGTCGATCCGGATATGAGTATCAAACTTGTGACGTGGGTCACCTGTACAGATCCACTGCTGCTGAGTTATAGCTGTGAAATAATCTGAGCACTGTTCATTGGTTCTGTACTGGCCTCCTGGCCGAACAATACATGAGAACCATCCCTAACCATTATCAATAAGTTTCTTAAGTGAACATTGATGTGTTAAATACACTTACAAATGCAGATTGATAGCTGTTCTCGGGACCAGCAGTAGAAACAAAATCTTGCTTGTACAGAAATGTACGGAAGTTGTCACGAATATCTTGTAGCTGCAGTGCCGGCTTTGCTAGTTCCATAAGAGGCCAATTTCGGCGTGATTTGAGTGCCAGATACAGATAGTAAACAGGAGCTGGCCTGTCAGTCTGTGCTTCACTCTCGACCAAACCTTCAAATTCCTGCCAAGAGCTATGGTAGTTCAATGCGCAATAAAGTGCCTCCAAAGACACATCAAGCCAGCAAGAATTAGCTTTCCAAGGATAGCTTGGAAGCTCCTTCATCTTCTTCAAGTCGATATCTGTTATAGCACGCTCCCGGTTATAGTGCTTTGATGGAGAAATGAATTCATCCTGCTTTTCATCTCCTGAGCCGTCTGCATACTCTGCAAAGTGCTGATCTGGGTTGTTGGGATCGAAATGGACACGACGACGCTTGCGTTGGCTTGAGAGTGGAGTTTTGGGGACTGGAGCCTTGTTCGCTTCGGACTCACAGCTATACCAAGACTCAGCATCACTGTTTTCTGAGTCATGTTGACTTTGATGTAGACGCTTCCGTCCTGTAGAAGACAAATTAAAACAAATCCTTTCTGAGTGAGATGAGCAGGCTTTACCAGAAGTACCAGTAAAGAAGGATGGAGTGTCAGGAGCTCTTCCTTCCCGCCAGCCTGGCTCTCCTTTGCGGGATGGTCGTCGATCAGGATTCCGAGAAGGCTTGGTACGGCCATGTATCTCCTTCTGCTCATTCCGGTATTCCAACCCTGACTTTCCGTAACGGATCGGAGCACCATCTAGCAAGTTTCATTTTAGCCAATTCATACTTAATAATAATAATTGAATAGATGACATACATTGAGCAGAATCCCATAGAGTGTGATGATAAGCTTCTACCTGAAGCAAGGCGCGAAGACCAGGTATTACCTCATGACCTGTCTTCACAAGTTTGTAGATCTTCGCATGCATGGCCTCTTCTGCATTTGTAGTATCTGGAAGACGAGCAGCCTTCTCTGCAGTCATGACCCGCTGGGATGCAAAGATCATAGAAGCATGCTCAGGGCGTAGCCACCAGTCTAGCCATGGCTTAATTCGAGGCCACTTCACCTGGATCTCATTGACATGAGCATAGAACTGATCAGAGTCCTCTGTATCGCAGATTTGCATTGCAAGATTTGTGAAATGGTGCTGATCACCAGGGGAGATAACACTCCCAAGACGACCAACACGATTGACAGACTTCCGATAATGATACTTGCATCCACGAAGTAGAGCTTGGGCTGCCGAAGCAAGTTCTTCATGTGATCGGGTGTTCCCAGGCCGCTTCAGCCAGAACTTTATGAATGCAGCAACATAGCCGCTGCGTTGAGGATCACTGAAGTCAACAACCTAAACAGAACTAAGTATTGCATCTACGAGTAAAGTGCAAACAGACCATTTCAAACATTTCATCTGTGAGAGTGATCTTCTTGAGATTACAGACCTCAGCGATACTTTCAAATACCCCCTTGAAGTGATACTTGTAATGTTCCGATGAAGCACCATCAGAATATGTGAAAAGACCTGGTACCCAGCATGCGAGTTCATCAGAGAATACAGACGTGATGATGAGAAGCTTATCTGGAAGTGACCAGAATCCATGAGCAGCATCCGATACAAGACCATTCACTGGCTCTGTGGATTGGAAGTTGGGAACAAGCCTGTCCCGCATCCATGTAGTTTGGATCGAGATAATTGAGACCTTGTCGTTGGTGACACTTGTCCGAACAACACCTGGGTGCTGTTGTTGCCAGGCAGAGAATTGGCTAAGAAAGGAGTGGCCACTTTCTGACTGAGATTTGATTTGTCGACGTTTGTATGCCACATGAGATGGGTTGCGTCCTGCTTCTCCAATAGCTGCAGCACCTCGTCCATATCCAGTCAAAGTAGCTGGACCAATCATGAGAGCTGCAGGACCTAGATCAGGATACGTTTCGACTAATTGTCGAAGCTCGTCCTCCTCAGATCTACTGAAGTGGAGGACATAAGGAATGCGACTATGGTTGTGAACATCACCATTGATATAGCGAAATCTTGCTGTTGATGCTTTGCTCCCCTCTTGACCCCATACAATTAGGTAGGAACGTGAACCACAATCAATATGCTCCAAGCCTGCCTGACAACGAGGGCAGCAGTCTTGAAGCTGACGGTCACGAGAACCTTTCTCCACCTTTGGCCTCAAGATGACTTCACAGTCAGGATTTATGCAGCGTATTACACCCAAGCACCGGGTGTTTGAGATCTTACCTCCCCCAATAGTTGGTGAGTTTATGCTGCCCTTCCGATCACCACCACCCTTCTTGGTTGACCAATTGACCTGTAGGTGAGTTGTGGCTTCATACTCTTCATGTGTAAGATCAAGCGCAAATCTTCCAGAAGGCCACCGATCCCATCCTCCAGCAAGATTAGCCAACGAAGTGAATATAACACCGGAGTCCAGACCCCTTGATGCCTCTGGAACTGGCTGTGGATCAAGCGGTGTGAAGGTAGTAAGTTTAGCAGGATCAGAAGTATCGAAAGGCAGAGATTTAGATGGATCTGGTACTCCAGAGGCCTGGGCTGCAGGAGTATGTCTTGTAGGAGCAGAGGGAACAGCAGTGACGAGACCAGAAACAGTGTTTCGAGATGCCGGATGAACATTTGGAGGTACCACCGATCTTGCAGAAGCCGTTCGGTTTGGTATAGCGGAATTGATCGGAATGAATGCGCCGGTATGGATATCCTTGCGGTAGAGTTGGATGCCATCGTGACCAGAGTCCTCGCATGAGTCAGGCTCAGTGTAGCCTATGAGTCTCCCTAGTTATATAATATAAAATAAGGTCTATACAATCCTAGATAGGAGTACACACCATTCCGGTAAATAGGCAAAAGACCACCTGGAATTAAACTCAAATGTTGAGGACGTCTGCTTGTTGAAGGTTCAATTTTTCTGTCATCAGCTGACTCCACAAACGCGGCGGCAAGATTTGAGAGGGACCGAGTGAATGCCCGAAAGCATTGCATCTAAAGGATTGAATTCAAAATACCAAGCTTTGATGTTGGGACGAATCCTAACTCACAAGCCATCCCATTTTTTTTTGTCTCTAGGTTTAGTAGATACACAGCAAGCAAGGTGGAGAAAGGAAGCAGAAATGCGAGAGCTCATCGTCCTGTCTGTCTCTGACAATCGCTCAGGCTGGGCATAGGCTAATGTTTTTGCATTTTCAAATAGTTGATCGGTAGAAACTTGTATGACCGGCATACACAAACATAGTACCTGACCGTATTGTTTTGTGATGACTGCAGTAGCCTCAAAGAATAAGATGAATAGAATACTTACTAGGCTTTGTGAATACATGTATTGGAAGGAGAGATTTGACTGAAAACCCTGAAAGGGAATAATCATTGTCAAGTTCGTCGGGATTCTATCCTATTCTGGCAAAGTCGATCCCATCAATACCATTCAACAGTGGCTATGCGGCTAAGACAAAGCCCGCCGCGGCCAGACTGGTCGCAAGCTTGCCGCGCAGTGCTCCATCCTACCTTGCACGCACTATGTCACAAGCCCGCTTGTCACGCACATGCTTGCGTGCAGAATCGCACGCATGCACGCAAAAGTTGTGCACGCAGCCTTCTGCACGCGCACGCATTGCACGCAAGTGCACGCAGGCGCACGCAAGCACGCTCAGGCTGCACGCAAAATTATACGTGCCCAGTAGCTGGGGTAGGAAGGAGATGGATAAAAGGATTCGCATTGATCGCTAAGCCCCTTACGGTTTTATTGCATAAGGATAACGAAACTAAAAAGCCTTTCTTCTTTCCAGGAGACGCTATAGATGCTATGAAACTAATTGTTGACAAAATTACTACAGCTCCGGTGCTAATCAAGGTCGACTACGAGACGGCGTGTAAAGTGGAGAAGAAAGATAGGAAATCGGATGAAGGTATGATTGTGTTAGGAGTTGACTCTTCTTGGAAAGGAGCAGGATGGGCGCTATATCAAATCCGAGACAAACTCAAGCGACCGGCTCTGTTTGGCTCGTGTACCTTCAACGAACGAGAACAAAATTACGGACAGCCAAAGACTGAGGTCTATGGAGTCTTCCGTGCGCTTAAGGAAGTACGACATAGGGTCTGGGGAACCCATTTTAGGCTGGATCATGACGCTAAGTCTCTCGTACAAATGTTGAAAGAACCTGATGATGTCCCTAATGCACCAGTATTACGATGGGTAGCATGGATTCGTTTGTTCGACTTCGAACTCCATCACGTTACCGCGGATTCTCATAAATTGGAAGACGCCCTATCGAGGAGAAGGCCGACGTCGAAGGATGAACCGCCTGTATCAGTCGAAGAAACCGAAGACTTCTTAGAATCTTTTCTCAATCACGTGTACGGAGGTCCCTCGGAGGTTCCGGAAGGAGCGACGGTGGATTCTGCAGCTAAGTACATTTTTGATTCCATACATGCAAGACATTCACTATCGTTGGTTTCAGAGTGGACGCATGACCGAAAAATGCCCGTATTCCGGACGTCAAAGGCCTTGCAAGTAGGGTACGAATGGGACTTTGAAGAGGAACCACACCATCTTTTTGCGATGTTCGGCTTACGAGGCGACAGCGAGAGATCAGTAAGGCCGATACCCGACTTCGTACCTAGATTGATGGCGAATCCGGAGAAGGCTATAGTTCTGCTGGGGGACGAACAATTCGAACTGGAAGTTGTGACTTATAAGAGTTACTTGTCGAATATGGAGATTGGACTTGGAGGTGAGACTCAAAATATTCCTCTGAACGTATTTGTAGGATCGGGAGGAGACACGCAAAATATTCCTCTGGGGAACGTGGGAGAAACACATAAAGGGAAGGTAAGGGATGCGGATGATGGAACGTTCTGGGAAGAGCTTCGGGACTTCTACAAGGATGGAAGAACTCCGTCGCGATGTACTACTGACAGACAGAAGATAAGGTTTAGGAAACAAGCGCAAAGGTTCTTTCTACACGACGACAGGATCTGGCTAAAGCCGAAGAAGAAGAACGGGAATTTACCTCGCCTGGTCGTTGAATCGCAATCGAGAAGAGGCGAACTTATGGCTATGGCGCACAACGAGTGTGGGCATCGGGGACGCGACGCTACTTATCGACATCTGTCAGATAGGTTTTTCTGGCCGAATATGTATGAGTCGGTGGCATACTTCGTACGTTCCTGTATCGAATGTCAAAAACTGATCAAACCACTTCCCATAATTCCCTACAACGAGCGTTGGCAGTCGCCGATGCTACGCCATTTCAACTTAGACTGTATCCATATGCCCGTGGGCATCGGAGGATTCGAATACATAGTTCAGGCAGTCGAACCGAACATCCTTTGGCACGAGGCAGAAGCAATCAAGAAACTAAAATCGTCGAGGATAGCTAAGTTCATCTTTGAATCACTAATATGTCGATTTGCTTGCGTTCCAGTTCTCTCAATGGATGGAGGAAGTGAATTTAAAGGTGAAGTCGAAGAGCTTTTGAAAGAACAGTATAATTGCGTGGTGATCATCTCTACAGCGTATCATCCGCAAGGAAATGCTCCGGTCGAAAGAGGTCACCAACCGCTTGTCAATGCCATATTCAAATGTACCGGTGACGCAAAGGGAAACTGGCCACTCTATCTACAAGCTGCTCTCTTCGCGATCAGGATCACGGTCAGCCGAGCAACAGGCTATTCGCCCTATTACCTACTTTACGGTGTGCATCCGATCTTGGCGTTCGATATTACTGATGCTACTTGGCAGACTCTCGCATGGGACAAGGTATTTACTCACGAAGAATTGGTAGCTATGCGTATTCTTCAGCTTAGAAGACGCGATCCGGAAACGAAGAAAGCTTACATGAAGATCAAGGAAACGAGGAAGAGAGCGATAGAAGATTTCGAGAAGAGATACAAAGGGGAGTTTGACTTCTTTGAATACGAGCCGGGTATGTATGTATGGCTCCGGGAATCAAGGTTGGACGAAATAAAGGGCGCTAAAGGAGAGTGGACGTATTCCGGGCCGTATATCATTCACGAGAAGCGAGAAACGGGTTCATATGTTCTGAGAGAGCTAAGTGGTGCAATCATGAAAGGACACGTTAACGCTCAAAGGCTCCGGCTGTTTTTCTATAGGCCTGATAATCAGACGTTAAGGTCTGCCATCCCGACTCTCCCTGCAAAGGTTCAGCCGAAAGTAGCGCACGTTTGGAAACTGGACGAACTATTGGACGAAATCCGAAGCAGGCATCTCGAAGACGTATATGGAAGTCACAATATCGATCAGCGTTGTGAAGGGCATGAAAGGGAGTACAATTGCGTTCCTTTTTCGTATTAAAGACAGCCGACGGGCGAATTAAGAACATTCCTATTCCAGCCTTTGCAGATCAAAAATTCGAGGATATAACCTCTTGGTGTTGTTGGACACATAATTATTTTCCTTTCTCTGTGCTACGTTCTTAAACTTAAAAATGGATGCTGAATTCTCTTGGGCAGATAATTGGGACGAGGAACTCAAAGACTATTACAAGATGTGGCATCTAGCTGAGTACATCGCTTATCATGAAAAAGCAGTTCCATTCTTCTACATACCGCTTACTTCTTTTTCGCAACGTGATAAATATGGGTTTCATAAGAATGCTGAATTGCTTTGGAATTCTCCGCAGGTCCCGCGTATCGAGAACCCTGACTACGATATGATGCCGTATCGACGAGTTCGACCCCTACCCTATGATGGGTTCGAGAAGAGGGATTGTTCTATGCTTTTCGAATACGAACAAGTCGACGCTTTCTTGCTTGGAGACGAAGAGGTCGTGCTTCCTTACACCACACGAATCTATCGCACCGACGTCAAGTTGAACTGGAAGGAGATTCATTGGCACTTGCACGATGGATGGTGCCGAGTCGTTATCTCATGGGTGCTGGGCCGTTGAGGAAGGAGCAGTTTGGAGCAATGTGTAAACGGTTTGCGCTTAGGACTGTCGACGTCGATCCTTTGTGGCGGGTACTTATCCAAAAAGGAGGCAAGGCTGTGGACCAGAACGCTTGGATCGTCGAATATCTTTCAGCTCACACTATCAACGACAACAAGCAGAACGGAAGCATTGTCTTCGACGAGTACTACAAAGAAGTGGAGAACCGACTCAACGGCTACGCGGTAGATTCCCGAGCGCGAGCTTGGAATCATTTCAATTCTTGTTACGTTCGAAAGCAATATAATGAGCTGACGTTTGTAACTATTCCTCAGGGTATCACCGATGCTATCGCCTTAAAGTTTGGTGCTTTAGTCCAAGAATAACGATCTCAACTTCTCAGTCGGGACGACTTCGTTAAATATTCSTCKSTGTAGAAGGGTGCCGTGCCCTGCCGGTCGACGACGCACTTCTCTGCTCTTTGGTCGCTATCCTTAATTCTCAACATTGATACGTATAACATTTCTTTTGTCGCTTTGATCCAGAATTATTGCTACTTTCTCAACTGAACCACTAAAAGACTCTTTATTTTATTATGCAGATAAATTCTTCTTCTTCTACCTACGCTGACTCTGCACCGAATCCATCAACAGCCGCCTCCACCGAACCGTCGCTGCGCCCGCCTTGAGCAAGCGGTAATAGGTGAATTGGGACACCTCCTGAGCTGCGCGATGGGGATTCGAGTCTGGTGGAAGGCCGTTGACGATGAGATGAAGTAAAGATGACGCAACGTGTTGGGAATAACCCGAACGGACTCTTATCACATGACCGCGTACCGCATATAATCACGCCTGTAGACTGGGGGTTTGTACTATAAAATCTGTCATTCAGAACGAATCGAATCATCCTTTCTTCCCCCCACTTTTACGACTTCACTCAGATCAAGAGTCAAGTCTGAGTTCGAGCATCGAGTTTTCTGATTCCGAGAAAGAGCTAAGTATTTGAATTTCGAGCTATTATACTCTCACGGGATATTTCGTTTACAGATACTCGATATATTCCTTTGCCGCCGGTCTAGGTTACGTCGCTTATCGTCGACTTCGATATACCTCCGCCACAACGCTTTTCTCCCGCTCGACCTAATCACCTCTATCTACGTTCTGAGTAGGACCTCCTTCTTCATCGGGAGAAAAATGATTCGCAATAGTAAGTCGGGGAGCGCACGTTGAGATCTGGGTGGGCGTTTTCATTGCCTTCTGTAACGGATGAAGCGTGTACAGTTACACCAGGAGCCCGAATAAAGCATCCGAGTGTCAAGGATCGTAGACACGGCCAAGTGCCATGAAAGACGGGATCGAAATTGAACAAATAGTAAGAGGATGGAATGAAGCTTGATAGGTGGAGGTGTTCGAGATCTGGACAGCGTAGAAGAAGCATGCTCCACATTTGATCCGGGAGGTCAACGGCTCTAGCGACAGGGACTAGAATACGGATATGAGGATATGCGGATTGGGATAAGATGTAAACGTACGGGTCTCTTTAACATCCCGTCTCATGCGTAAGGTGAATAATCTCAAGCCTTCGAATCCAAAAAGCTTTTTCCTGCTTGAGAATTTGCCGTCAAAAAATCAAGATAATGCGGCTTACCTGACTGGATGGGTTTATATCCTCGAGGCCGACTGTGACTGTCAAGGCTTTCAAGCTTTCACAGCTGCAGGAGAACTGTATTAGAGATAACTTGATACGCAGAATCAGCCAGCACTAAACATAGCGACGTACTTGTTCCTCAAATTTAGCCACGTCTGATCTTCTGGCGCCCTCATCCCATCCCAATCCAATTCCCTCAAGCTCGTCAGCCTCCCTTTTTCTGCCATACTACAAAGAATCCTGCATATGGATTTTTCACTAAAGCCATCTATATGTTGATCTTTAGAGTCTGTGACGAGCCCTATCCGCAGCAAATAGTTTGGTCGTATCCTCAACTTCTGGACATGTCGGGATCGCAAGGCGTCGTTCTTCATCGCTTGGAGCGTGATGCAGCATTGACGAAGGGATTTGAGGTCCACCTTTTTGTAGAGAAGAGGAAGAAGGACGATGTAATAGTTCTTGCACTGTAATCTCTGTAAGTTGAAACGCTCGCGGTTGAAGGGCTGGTCACTCACGGTAAGCGACAAACAGAGAATATCGGATGCCAGCAACAAATTCTCTGCGACCTCGATAATCAATTCCGCCGGGAGATCGTTCAGATACATGTAGCACGTATTGTATATGATTGATCACGGGAAGAGTAACTGAAGCCCGTCATCATTGAGTATTTCTGCAAAATCCGGTAGTTTACTTGCCTGTCATCAATATAAAGCATCTAAAACTCAATGATTGCAGCCACAAAATAAGGTTGTAACAAAGAAATTGTGAGAAGGAGGGGAAATTCGGTATTCAGCGCTCAACGATGATGGTCAAGAGCAAAGATGTGCGTCAAACTTGAATGTGCGTAGTAGTCGCTTCCCACGCGCATTTAACAGACTTCAACAGCTCCCGAAGGCTTTTTGACCATCGTTTGTACAGCTTCTTCGAGCTATTCGCATCTTTGAATCTCTGCACAATACGTCCTTTATAGCGAGCTTGGTAGGAGCCTCGAAATGCGACCGGGGAGCCCGGAGGTGCAGCTATAAGGATCGCCGCAAAGATACTGAACAGGGAAATATTTCAGGCCATCCAGGTTATATTCGGCCGGATGCCGGAACAAGCCGGAACATGTAAACGCGTCTGAGCGCTTGAGCTTGAACCACCAGCATGCTACAATCCTTCCATCGACCCACCACGGGAAACCATATAAAAGGACCTGAAGTTTTTGCATTAGAGATCGTCTACTGATGCGATTAAACAGGTACTCTACAGGTGTCTTCTGAACCTCAAGGTCGACCGTCGAGCCCCAAGCAAGCCCCAAGTTTTTCATCGAGCGCTCGAGGCCGTCAGCAGTGAGCACCGCAACTGACCCTTCCTCAATGTTTAATGTACTCCAAATGCTCGGAATTCTCACTTAAGTTGAGTGGAAGTCCGTGCATTCATTCCATTTTATGCTTCCTCTTCTCGACAAACTCTGGCGTTACTAATAGCAGAGTATTGTGAGGCGCCAAGCATCTCTACATATGGTCTACCTAGGAGCTCTAGCCCGCTTAATCTTAGAGCTATATAGTGTTCACTTTCAGAACGATTGTGTTTTGACAGTTTCCTTGAACCCCCCGCGCTCAGGAATCTTGAAATGCGCTGACTTTTAGTACTTCAGACATGTAAGGAACGATGAAATCTATTATACTAGGAATGGTGTATGGTCAAGCTACAAATGGCATTTTCTCACAGTTAGTCCACCCAAGTAGCATACTTAAAATCAATGTTGGCCTTGGGCTGATATTTACTTCCGTCCATATGCTGGGACTCCAGTCTCATCTTCACACTACGATGGACCTTCACACCCTGTTTCTTCTGCTTCGGGACTATCCTCCCTCGCCCCAAATTCCATCCAAAGTACGATGCCCAAGAATTATCACCTTTCTGGAAGCGCTGTTTGATCGGTAAGAACTCCAATAACCACCAGAACCAATGTAGGCTAAGTTGATCGTATATCGGAGAAAGCGCATCGAGAAGCTCCAACTCTTCCTCTGTTTGAGTCAAAGCTCCGGCAGCTCCCGACGGTCCTCCGGAGAAATTCGCTAGAGCGGAATCCTTCTGGGTTTGTGTAAGGGATCCTGCTGGGATATCCTGGATCTTGGCGTTACCGACGGGAAGAGGTGGGGGACGAGGACGGACTTCGGGGTACAGTGAATCGGGATCTAAACCGAGAATACGAAGACCGTCGCATTCAAATAGTATTCCGGTGTTGGTTTTGAAGCATTCACGTATCATCCAACGTAATGGGATACGTGCCAAGTTGACCGTGATATCGTTATCGACCGATCCACCGCCGATGTCTACAGTGCAAGGTTTAGAAGTCTAATTAGCTGGACAGGGGCTGTACGTACCACAATGACACCCGGAAAACCATACCTAGGTCATGAGAAACCAGTAAGTGTCATCTATCGTCACTAGGCGGCAAGTTACCACTGACCTCTTCAACATCCGTAGGCAGAGAATGGTCTTTGCCGTACCTTCTCTCAAGTGCCTGCAGACTGTTTTGCTTCTTCGGATGTGGGTGTTTCTTGTGTTTCGCCGAATTAATGCCCAAAGTCTCTTCGTGCGCGTTCGGTCGGTTCCACAAGTTTGCTTTGAACTTTGCTCTACGCTCATCCAACGAAACTGCATGTCGAAAAGTCCTCACGATCGTATTGGACGTAGTGAATGGCAAACGTTTGGGTATGATTCCGACAGAGTTCACTGTGTCCCTGTGCAGACAAGAAGAACGGAGAGAATGAGTTATTAAAGAGTGAATGACAACTCGATATTAGAACAGCACCAACCAGACTCCAACAAATTCGATGTCGGCATCAACAGAGAAAGCTTTCTTGAATGCGTTTGATTGTTTCCAACCAAGCTCATCTTCTCGGGTGTACATCTTATATGCAAAGGGTACTTGCTGGTGGTTGCATGCTGGGAGAATTCCGACCTACAAAAAATATTACACGCCGTTATGTATTTTATCTTGCTTACGAACGGCATACCTTATGAATCATTCCTGCGAGACTAATACAAAAGATTTTCAATACTACGTTCGCAGACGGAAAAGGAACTTACCTGCGCGCTGTATACGCTCCTCGAGAGAAACCAAAGATACAGATGCGATCACCTGCGGTATCTGTGACAAATGTTCAGCCCAAGCTCGCGAACCAGTAGAGTAAGTTTTTCTACAGTTCTGCATAAGAAATTCGTATCCTCCTGTCAACAAGGTCAGTCATCTGACAAAGCTCAAAATTCAACTGTGAACTCTCACCCATGACGTGAGCGTGCAAGTTCCATGCAATTGCTTCGTCGAGAGCCTATGACCGCGTGTCAGTTGGTAAGGCAAGAGATAATGCACCTCGATAAGGCCTACCTTGGAAATTTTAGACCAAAATGGAGTGGCCACCTCCGGCGTTGTGTATGTTCCGATTCCGGCCTGTAAGCTCAAGACTATTAGTGTTAACTGGGTGCTATGTTGAATATTTTGCCTACTTGGTAATAAACCATTTGTTTAGATCGGTCGTCCTTCTTAAGTGCCGAGAAGAGTTGAATAATGTTGGAGTTCTGGGATGAATTCCATGTCAAAATATCTGCTATAGGTATACCAAAAGTTGATTGTACACACGTCAGAATCAAACCTACCAATGCATCAGTTTCAAACTCGGTATGGAGAGGAATTTAAACGTACTGGTCGCCAGTTCCGTCAAAACACAATACCAATGTGCGATATGGATGCACAGGCGGTATTACATTTCTATCAT
>RCHF01000339.1:0-39059 GCA_003987895.1 Neonothopanus nambi | reverse complement strand
CAGTGCTTTCACTCAACCAGTAAGTATGGTTATTTCTTGAAACGTATCATATCGGTCCTTTTTTCTTTCATGACACAGTTACAGATCTTGGATGACATGATATCTTCTCGCAAAGATTATAGGTCGGCTGTGTCGGTAACAGCTTCTACACCCGCTGTGAGCTCGACTACTTCTGCTATTACAACTTTCGCTTCCTCATTCTTGGCAGCTCCCTTCACTGGGCTCCTCCAGGTTGCTGCACCGCTGCAGAGGACATGTGGTAGCCAACATCTTCCACTCACCGTTAAAGGATAACTCTCTGGTGTATCATATCAGTATTTCTTGTTGACAACACAGCTGTGGATTCTAGATGTCATGATTGCTATGATAGCTCCCAGCGAAGATCCCAGCTCAGCTGTGCCACTAACAGCTTCTACTCCCACTGCGAGCTCGAATGCCTCTGCTAGATCAACTATCGCTTCCACTATATCTGGCTCGGCTCCAGCTACAAAACTAATAATACCCTGATACGAGCTTGAACTCAATCAGTTCAAGTGCAGCACTGTATTCTCTGAATTTCAGCTTGAGCTCGAAGACGGAAGACGATAACAATAACTCCCAAGACTCGATTTCAAACTTCAAAGGTGTGTGGAATGAGTTTCGACTGATGTATCAATTGCTCACGTTTCCACATTCATAATTTCGTTTCCTTATAAAAGTCTGTCTTGGAATGGATATTCCTAGCTCTCGTGCTTTTCATCATAGCCGTAATGATATTGAAACGGTACGTCTTGATTTCTCTCTCATGTATAGCATCTGATCAATGGAATTTCACTCTATAGGCTTTACAATATCCGGCAAACCAGCCAATCCATGTCCCGCATCTTCTCCAGATCACAGCCCCATAATTCCCACTCTCTACCACGCCACACCATTCCCCGTACAACACGTCTACCCTCCTCCACCTTTGGCGCACACCACCTCACAGCGTACAATCTCGCAAATGTACCTTTGGCTTATAGCCCCGCTAGCTCCTCGTACTCGTATCTCTACCCGAGCCGTAGTACCCGACATCACAACTCCCGCCACACACGTACACGTACGCGTGCAGTAGATATTGGTGAAGGCGGCCGTAGGATGGACAGTGGTCCGAGTGATTATAATGGTGAGCTGGATGATAAGGACGTTTTACCTGCATACGACAAGCACGGTGGGCCACCTGGGTATGTCGAGATGGAGGTACCTGGTGGTGGTCAGGCAATGTTTATGATGAATACGGTCGATGGGAGGGGTGACACGATGCACGATGCGGTGGTGGGAGATGGATCGCGGGAGGTTGAAGTACAAGAGGTGAGCAGGACAGATGGGGATGTTGTACTTCAACAGCAATGGAGGGAAGTTCCGGAGAATGAGGATAATGCACAGCATGAAGAAATCCATGCTGACAGATGAGGGTGCGGTTTCTCTATTGCTGATCTTTGAGTGAGCATGACAATTGCATTCATATGAATAGCAGAGGACAAGAACTGTTACCACTGCTTCGTCTTCCTTTTGTAAATACTTGCATCCTTTCTGCTCGCCTTCACCTTTGTCCTGTGTCTCTTTACTGGTTCTTGTTCTTCCTCTTGCTGTTTACATTTGTTTCTTTACTGTTCCTCGTTCTTTGTCTTGCTTGCTGACTGCTTCTTACCTTTCTCACTATCTGTGCAATGCTATGTAATCCCAGATCTCTTCTATATGTGATGTATGTACTTCATATCTTACTCCTGCCTATATGTATCAGTAGTTTTTCATTCACTTACACCATGTTCTTCCCTCTCTTAGTTACCCAAATCTATTTTCCTCTGTCATGGGCACTACTATAAACAAGCTACACTCGTCCAAATGATCCTGGCCTTGTACAATGTTGCCTCTCCTTACACTTGTGGAATTTATGCTGTAGGATTGCACTGGAGGAGCCATGATAAGATCTAAGTGCTTAAGCAGGCAAGATCATAATGTATAGGATGTGTATATTGATGATCAATCTTGAAAGTCATAAGTTGTCATTGCGACATTCATGAATCATGGAGATAGAAGAGGGGGTTGCAACAAATACCATGAAGCAAGTACCATATATGTGCTGCAAGATACTAGCCTAAGGGCATATAAAACATACATTCTGTTTCAATTCAAACTACCATAAGCTGAAATTACAAGAAGTTGTCACTATACTTTGTACATTGAAATATAGGATTGCTATTCATCTGTTGGTATAGGAAGAACTAGTATGAATGGTCACTGTGTATAAGTAATTTACTCAATGACTGCCAGGTCTCCTATGTCCAAAATTATCACTCTCCCAGACTGGTGCCCAAAACAAATTTTTGACTCATGCTGCTGCATGGCCACAATGTCTCTATAACGAGGTGGAATCCATAAGACATGTTTTTTACCAGAACTGGTATGAGTATATATCTCATCACAGCTCTCAGAAAGATGGTAGAGGAAAGACTTCAAAACATCATCTGATAAGACACAGTTAGGACAATGGCATCAATGGGAGAATGCTGGAAGAAGGATTGAGAATATGTACATACCAGGTACTTGTTGACCACTAGATGCATCCCAGATTAAAGTCTCCCAGAGGCTCACTTCATTGTTAGATGATCCTGACACAACATGCAAGCTGTCTGGTGAAAAGGCCACAGATGTCACCCAGTGTGAATGGCCTTTGAGCACCTGCTCCACCTGTCCTGTGGAGGTGTTCCATATCCTCACTGAATTGTCATATGATCYTGACACAACATGCAAGCTGTCTGGTGAAAAGGCCACAGATGTCACCAGGTGTGAATGGCCTTTGAGCACCTGCTCCACCTSTCCTGTRGAGGTGTTCCATATCCTCACTGAATTGTCATATGATCYTGACACAACATGCAAGCTGTCTGGTGAAAAGGCCACAGATCTCACCCAGTATGAATGGCCTTTGAGCACCTGCTCCACCTGTCCTGTAGAGGTGTTCCATATCCTCACTTCCTTGTCATTTGATCCTGACACAACATGCAAGCTGTCTGGTGAGAAGGCCACAGATGTCACCCAGTGTGAATGGCCTTTGAGCACCTGCTCCACCTGTCCTGTGGAGGTGTTCCATATCCTCACCTCCCCATTATTTGATCCTGACACAACAAACAAACTATCTGGTGAATAGGCTACAGAATGCACTACAGAATGATGATAAAACACTTGAGTACAAGCACCCCATGATGTGTCCAGTCCTTGAACAACTCTAGCAAAATGGTCATGCTTTGATGGTCTCATGTGTTGTCTTAGCAAACTTCTTGTAGGTAGCCAAATACAGGCATCATGATATGTCCTTTGAGGCCATTTAGTAATACAGTCTAAGCTTGACAGAGCAAAAGATCCTGCATCCATAAGCCAAGTCTGCAGCTCCTGACTAAATAATTCTCTCTCATGAGCTAATACATCAGCTATTTCTGCCTGTCTTTTCTTTTGAGAAGAATCCTTTCCCAACTTTTGGATATGTTTGAAAAGTCTCTGTTTCCACCCTGTCCTCTTTGATACCTTATGCACTGCAACCTTCAGCTGCTGTTCAGTCTGTCAGCATTTTCTTTGCAAATAGATAAAGTTCACCTACTGTTATAGTGGATAGCACTCTGAATAGACTTTCAGCTGCAACCTCTGTGTGTTTGATCATGCTCAGCATCTCTAGCCAATGCATTAAATGGTTGACAAGGAACTCTTTTAACACTTTATGGTGCTCAGAAGATATCTTATCTCCTCCTGCAACCCAGTGACTTGCCCAGTACTGACAACAATATGCAAGAGCTGGCATTGGCTGATATATAAAGCTCAACAGAGTAGATTCTGGAATATTCTTGGCCCTTGTATCAAGTTGGATATTGCACACATTCTCCCTCAGATTCTTGCTCATATATTTTAAGCAACAGAGTGCAAGAAATGCATGGTGTGATTCTGCATTCATTGCATATTCTTGAAGGCAAAACTTTCCATCCATCATGTACTCTGGAAATGATGCATGGAATACAGTGACTGATTGGATGGCAGCATTCTGAGGACTAGGAATGTTGAGCAATGAGTGGAGAGAGGATAGAGCACTAGCAACACCAATGGTGCTATCCATGGTCTGGAGAAGATCCTGAATCCCAGAAATAGATAGAGGGTGATATAAGGCTACAATTGTATGCAGGACACAGCACTGGCTTCTCAGTTCTGCTGCATTCTTTCTCTGAAGGACATATCCTAAAATCTGAGAATAGAGTGAATAGATGCCTTTCTTGGCTGCCTCAGCATCATTAGTCAATGATATGAGACGGTGTACTCCATCAGCATCAATATCAGTAATGTACTGAATAGCTGTAAAAGCATAAATGAAGAGTTGATCTGCCTCCTGAGCAAGTCTGGATATATAAAATTCAAAAGATTGCTCAAGAGATGGATCAGAGGCAAGGTGCCTCAGTTTCTCTGACAAATACAGAGAGATATCTGAATGAATGATTGAGGCTTCAATGTCATGCAGTCTGAGCTGGCCAGATCTCAGCAGTCTGTCCTGCAGCTCAGACCTGATCTCTGTTTCAGGCCTGCTTGAGATGAATATGCGAATGGGAAGAGAGAATACATGCTGCATGAGCAGAGATACCATGGTCTGGGTAGCTCTAGGATCAATACATTCATCTAATGCGTCAATCACCACAATCTGGTATTTGGAGTATCCTTGAACAGGCTGAATAGTCTGGAAAGGTTCAAGGAGAATCTGCCTAATCTGCTCAGCAGGCCCATATGCAGCAATGTCAGGCTCTGCTTTCAGCACCCTGACAATCTCATCATGATAAGCAAGGTGCTGATGAGCCAGGGAACTTGCAATGGTAGGAATAATTCTCTTCACATCACTGAGGTCTGCAGATGACCTTGAACAGAAGAATGATCCTCCTAGGAGACCAATGACATTGAGAAATTCAGAGAAACTCTTAGCTATGGTGGACTTTCCAGTGCCAGCAATTCCACTAAGCCAGAAGATCTGTGATCCCTGCCTATCATTGGCCCACTGAATGAGCTTTGCAAGGACCTCAACACGAGTGCCAGGCATGCAAGGAACATGGTTCCCTGCTTTATAGGAGGATCCTGACACTGAGTGTAATTTATCCAGCATATCTATATTGATTATAAACTCAGTAGTCTGAACATCTGTTAGTATGCACATTGTGACACTCACAAATATCCAAGAGCTCATTTGAAATCTGATTATAGATATTGGTGATGATATCACCCTGATGATTGGTGAAGACACCTCCTGATACATGGAATTGATGAGCATCTTTGAACATACTCATAGGTGCAGCTAGATGTGCTGGAAACACAGGTGTATTGGTTGCAGTCACACTTTCTGGTGGAGGACTGCTTGTAGGATTGACACTGGGAGAAGACAATTGAGTATTCATGATGAACTGGAGAGTAAGAACGAGATGATGGTGGTTCGAGTGCAAGAAGCGGAGTGCCTATTATTGAAACCCAGCTGTCAGTGATTCTGAATCAGATGCTCGTGACCAGATCAGAAGGTATCAGGTCACAGGTTCCGAGATTTTATCCGCCGTTCTCCATGGTGATTATATAGAGTATTACTATCTATTACTTATATCTCATGTGTTTTGATATGAGTAGCTGCGATAAGGATGTAGGTGATATTCAGTTGTGATGTCAACTGCTGCAGAACTAGTTGCAGCTGGATGTCTGAAAACTGCCATTGCCAACCTGGTAAGCTTGATTGGGATGACTCTCAGGCCTAGTTGTCTTTGTTGGCAATGTGGAGGAGAAAGGAGAAAACAACCTCGGTTTTGGAGAATAAGCAAGAACACGGACATCAGAAAGGATTGCGAGGTAAGGCAAGACATGTATTCCCACTTCGAGCACTAGAAAATATCCATACAGGCTGAGTATAGAAAAAATCTTCTCTGTGACAGAATGTAACATCATCGTTCTCCTCCCTCGCTCTAGCAATGTTTTGCAGGAAACCGAGTCGAGTTAAATGCTCATTCATGGAATTCTTTTGGATAACTGCAAAAGACGCTCAATACATGGTGTAGACAATCAGAATTTGACATGAAACGTACCAAACCACTTAAATCCTCACATAAACATTTTCTATAAAGAACAACAGTCCTGAGCTAGTAGTAGGGCACAAGGACCTGTAAAACTCGCTGGCGTCGATGTGGCTGACTGGCGTGATCTTGAACATATGAACGCACATCCTAGATGATAAGATGAACACTTCCTGCAATAGCTGCAAAAGCAACGGGTGGGAACACGTCGATAGTGGATGTGGGCCAAGCCAGCAGTCGGTATATAGATGTGAAAGAACGCCATATGAGCAGAATATATCGGGTAGCATAATAAGCTTCGCTAGCGAGGTCGAGCTACAAGAGATACATCTAAGAATTAGTATAAACATGTTAGAGAAGTAGGGAAGGACGCACCCAAAGTGAACTTCATATATGTATATTAAATTCCACAGCCAACATAACAGTTTGTGTAAGTCCAAGAGCCAACCATACGCTAACAACACCACACCAACTTCTTTCGGAATTGCAAAGCTCCCAAGAACCCGCATATACGCATGCGCGGGGCCCGGAAGGGCAAAAATCACCGCAACATACTCTATCAACAGACTTTGAATGGCACATCGAAGGATACAGAAACGCTGCCGTGTGCAATATTGACAGCTTTCGTCTCTGCGTATCACGTAGGTGCCCAAAAATTGAGCCTTTGATTCACTTCTGACTTCTCTGGTACCGCCACATGATAGTGTATGAACTACACGATCAAGCCGCTAGAATATGGCATGCAGTAGCACGAGGCAGGAGCAACACGTAGCCACCTAGATTTGTTGGGATGCATGGAGGATCATCTCGAATGATAACGGGATGAGTGAGTGTGGTAGATCCTTGTCCACTTGAGAGATAGGGCTTTCCACCTTTTCGTAACGAAAATGGAACGGGGTATGAGGCGGGGATGAGGGCAGGAATGACGAAGAAATGTCAGGAGTGTAGGAAAAACGATGAAAGATGGAGGGCGTCCGTCGACATATGCTGGCCCCAGGCACAGTCTCTCCCCTCCCCCTCTCCTTCCCCTGCGCACACATAGCTCTTCAATTTCGGTTTGATGAAATACCGGCGCTCCTGATCCCTATACAACCGCATAAAATCCAATTCTTCCTGACTGTAATCACGCTTTCCGCGAGAGATCGAGGGGAGCCATGACAATGGACATGCAGCCAGCAGCGTGAGGCAGCAGTAGCACGCAGTCGCATAAATGTGTTGGCTACATGGAGAATCTCCAGCGATCATGGGGTGAGGGAGTGTGGTAGAGCTCGTTCGTTTAGGAAATAGGGATTTCCGCCGCTCATAACGAAAACGAAACGGGGGTTGAGGCGGGGGTGGGGGCACGAATCATGAAGAAGAAATGTGAGGAGTGTAGGGAAAGCGATGAAATATGGAGAGCATCCTTCAACATATGCTGTCCCCAGCACAGCCTCGCCTCTCCCCCTCCCCCACACGCATTTCTCTTCGATTTCAGTTTGACGAGATATAGATCCTGACCCCTATACAAACGTATAGAGTGCGATCTTTTGAGTGTAGCCATGCCCTATGTGAGAGATCTGGAGGCAGCGAGGGTTTGACACTGAATGGCTTCCAGCGTACACAGGGGTTTAGTGGCGACGAAGATAGATATGCGCTGTTTGGCAAGGGAGATCGATAACAATTGGGGGAGGGGGCCAGAGGTGGGAGCCGCAAGAGCTTCAAAAGAGTGACGGTCTGACTTGAGATACACAAGCAGGCATAATGATTACTTGCTTACCCGTCCTGTCCATGATTCCAGAGCCATTGACGGTGGTTGAAGGACATAAAAGGAATAGGATAGCAGGCTAAAGGTGGGATTGAGATATGTGAGACGAACGACCGGCTGAGGTCGCGAGGCAATGGCAAAATACGCTCTTCAATTGATTCCCCCTTCTGCTTGCTTGGAGGTAGAGAGGAAATGCTTGTAAGCCCTCATAAAATTGTTTCGAAATGTCTGACTACACATATAAACTTGACTCATAACAAGAAGATAAACAGGAAGAACGCACCTGAGCAAGCAGCAGCTTGTACCAAGCCGGTGGTGTACTGACCCCAGCCCGAAATACGGTGAAGCATCTCGTTCAACGGACCAGATTGTCGTATGAGCTATTGCCAGTGGTTCAGGTTCTGGACTCTGCATATCTCTTACAGCATATTTATAGAGCGCCGTATTGCTAGTCCAGCAAGGATCTATATCAGTTGCCAGCACGGCAAAATTGGTACGAAAAGACACACCGATATGTGTACCTATGCACACACTGACAGGTTCCAAGTTCCAACCCTCACCAACGCCGGCATATACCAGCTCTGATACCAGTACGAGCATGCATTCTGAAGGTATCTCCAATATATGAGAGGACTGAGGTGATCGTTGGACTTTTACAAATGAGGTGCACGGGCGTCAAGCGTTATGCTGGTAAGTTAGCCAATTTAGCGCTAGCACTCGGGCATATCTGTACTGCTTAGGAGTCGGATGTCAGTTGACTATTACAATCACACAAACGGCCAACACTAAGTTTGAACACTTGGCGGACAGGGCACAGGCGACCTCCCGTTTGCTGGCTATGCGACCGTCGCGTTCTGTATGCCCCTGACCCACGACATCACTGACCTGAGGCACCACCCAAAGCGACGACTACTGCACAGATACGAGTCCAATGCATGGAGTATTCCTTAATCTAACACGTCTCGTTGAATACAATTGCATGCTGACGGCGAAACCACTCAAGTAGATCGAGAGTGAGCCAGGCAGGGTAACAATA
Source organism: Neonothopanus nambi (assembly GCA_003987895.1). Taxonomy (NCBI): domain Eukaryota; kingdom Fungi; phylum Basidiomycota; class Agaricomycetes; order Agaricales; family Omphalotaceae; genus Neonothopanus; species Neonothopanus nambi. The sequence goes on along the minus strand of RCHF01000339.1, from coordinate 30,187 downwards.
AATACGATGTTGAGATACAAAAGCCGTTACAAATCAAGGATACGACGAGAGAAGCTGAAAGGAGAGTGGAATTGAGAGAATTTCTTTTCCACCAGTGGATACATGATGCAAAGAGAGGGTGGTAGGTTCAAGATGCGCTCGGCGCATCAACCAGGCGAATAAAGTTACTGTTAAATTAAGCCAGCGTCCGGTGAAGCTAATAACAAAGCTGATGAACGTCCAGAGATGGGTGAACATATCTGACAACTTACCAGCTGAAGCTGCGGATATAAATACATATGCACAGGCAGAGCATCAAGCAACGACACAGTAGCCGCCGTTGACGGTGGCTCCTAGGACATGTTCCATGTCCACAGGTGTAGTGTCGGAGGGTATAGATTCAGCGGGTATTGTCGACGATTCTGTCGGAGCGGGTTCGATCTCGAGGTCGATGGTAGACATTGAGAGGTTAATAGAGGCGAAAACGTCCATGGTATAAGATTGGTTGTAGATGAGGACACAGATATATAGGCAGGGGTGCAAACGGGAAGTATAAGTGTCTTCTGGCGATTAGAGACTGTAAAACGCTTTGCATCACAGAAAAGAAGGGTCTTGTGCTTATATACTTCGCCAAGCGTTCGTTTTTCATTGTCCTTGTCTGGTATTGTTCGTGAAGCCATTGACCGCCACTTTAGGATGACACGATGTTTGACACGATACGGCTCGGCTAGTCTTCTGGATTTTCCTCATGACAGCTTCCACCGTATGTTCGATATAAGTAGCTTCAAAGACAGAGAGTCTCACAGAGACAAGTTCTTGTATGCCTGTTGTTCCAGTAAAGAGTCGCGGGGAAGCCTAAGGAAACAAGGCCATACCAGTGGCCGTTATGCCTGGGTATCGCGATACACACTTCGAAGTCTCTAGCCTTAAGTAGCTTTAAGTAGAGCATAAACCAAAGCACGAGCGGGAACTGATAAAAAGTCGAATCGTAAAGTATCGTAGGCATTGGAAAAGAGTACAACGAAGGCGCTTATTCAAACTATGCGATAGGCGCCCGAAGCATATGCGGCAATTATGTAAGCGGACGCTAAGCTTTCATTGTCCTCCTCCCATTGTTGCTCGAATACTTATCAAGAATGGCCATGCACAAAGAGAAGCCACCTTCAAAAGAAAGCCACTGTTACTTCCAACTCCTCTGGGTCTCTTCGTTTACCATTACTTCCAACGATGCATCGTTCTCTTGATCCCACATATCCGCTATACCCCGTCCTCGCATTCTTGGGATTCTTCGTCAGTCTCATTCCTCTTCCATGGCATTTGCATGCCTGGAACTCTGGAACTTGCGCGTTCATGATATGGACCGCCGTTCTTTGTCTAATTGGTTTTATCAACTGTTTGGTTTGGACGGGAAACGTTAATAATGTGGCTCCAGCCTGGTGTGACTTCTGTGAGTGTCCTTACCGTCGTGCGTGAAAACTTTTTGCTGACAGAGTGCTTTCAGCGACTCAAATCCAGCTTGCTGGAGGTATTGGCATCCCGGCGGCGACACTTTGTATCAGCCGTCGTTTATATAAGATAACTGCTGTGAACACCGTTTCAATGACCCGCGACGATGTATGTATTCTCGCTCACTCTTTGTTTTCTCTTACTGAAAATCTGTATCTTCAGAAACGCAAAGCTATTATTGTTGATCTATGTATCGCTGGAGGGCTCCCTATTTTAATAACTATTTTGCGTTCGTCGTCCACATCTGTACGACAATCGTGCTTCGCTGACTGAATCTGTATCTCCAGATATCGTTGTTCAACCTCACCGTTTTGACATTGTGGAGGATATCGGTTGTTTCCCAGTGACTTACAACACACTTCCTGCCTACTTTTTGTATTTCATGTGGCCCATCGTCATTGGCCTCGTATCCCTTGGCTACTCAGGTGAGCTCTTGTAGCCGCCGGTGCACCGGTTACTTTGGTTTTTCTAACTGCTCATTTCGCAGTCATGGTCTTGTGCTCCTTTTACAAGCGAAGACTTCAGTTTAATCAGCTCATGTCCTCGAATCCTGCCCTCAATTTCAGCAGATACTTGCGCCTGATGTTGCTTGCTATCATGGACGTCATGTGTACAATACCACTTGGTGTCTTCACAATCTATGTGGGCACCGCTTACACTCCTTTAGCACCTTGGATCTCGTGGGAAGACACCCATTTCGACTTTGCTCAAGTGCATCTGGTACCGACCCTTCTCTGGCGGAGCAACACGACCAGGCGAATCTCCACAGAACTGGGACGTTGGCTGCCCGTCGTCTGCGCCTTTTTGTTCTTCGCCTTATTTGGGTTCGCCAGTGAAGCACAAAAACATTATCGACAAGCCTTTTGGCGAGTTGTCAAGCCTCTTGGGTTCCAACCTGCAAGTCCTGCCAAAGGCAACAAGCTCCACATTCCCTCGTATGTCCCGTACTCTTTCTTGTTGGCCTGCTTCTGACGAAACTTCATCTTGTTTCAGTTTCAAGCCAAGCTCTCCAACTTCTCCCAAGACACCGGCTTCGGGCGAGTCGCTCCCTGTCTACGTGATCCAGCGTGGCGACGTCTCCCCGAAGACGCCTGAGAGTGCATGGTCATCCACACAGGTTGGCGACGTCGAGCTCGGCCTCTACTCCGAGAAGCCCAATCATTTGTCCACCGTTGCTTCACCCGCTTCCTCCCCTCCGGCATACACCTATTCACGTCACGATAGGCCCTCGACGACCGATTTCGAATCCTCTCCCTCACGGTCTTTCATGACTCTACCCGACACGGAAGACACACGTCACTCAATATACTCTACCCCTTCGCACCATATCTCCATCTCAGATGCGTACCCTCGTTCCCCGTCGCCTTCTATCCTAGAGCATTACGCCCCTCAATCGCATACTCTGAACCCGTGCGATAGTATCTACTTCACAGGTTCATCACCATCCCAGACCCGCGTCCCTTCACCTGCTCCATTTGAAAATGTCGTTGGGGATACCTATCATCGTCCCTTTTCACCTCCTAGTATATACCCGGTCGCCAGCTCTCACGCCGGAACGGATGGGATTGTCGTCACAGTTCATACAGAGTCTTCGGAAGCGCTATGATTTTGCTTCATCCCTCCTGATGCATTTATATAGCAGTATACCCTGCCCCTCCAGTGTCAGCCTGGACTGACTCTTCATGAGACGTTTCACCATAAAGATTATTTCTGCACGATTGGCCATTTTGTACAACACTCCACTGTAGCATAATTATGTATAAGCGCTCGCGAGTCGTGACGCTGTCGCTCTTTACTTTCTTACCTTACTACCCCTATGTAGTACGACTCAGCTCTCGTATTGAACAATGTGTATTTATACGAACATCTTGGTATTTGCGATGCAAGCTTGTCAGCCCAGAACCTTGAGACTCAGGTCGAAGAGATAGTGCATTACGTAATTGAAGAATAGATGCCGGCGTTCATTGTTGAAATGCTTATTGTCCGCCCTCTGAATTGTGTCTACCAAGTGCCCCACCATACTTGGCTGTAAATTGTTTGCGCATGTCGGGGGGGCAATCACTGGGATGACAAACCTTCCTCTCTGTATTATGCGGTCCAGCGAATTTCCTCAATCGAGAAACGAATCCAGGTTCAGAACAGGTTTCTGATTGACTTGGGCTCTCTGGACTCATTGGCAAATAAATATGGCCCGGGAAGGTCGTCTGTGATGACATGTTCATCCTCTATTGTCTACAAGATTTCGTGGTCCAAAAGCTCCGACCGACCATTGTCCGGAGTCGCCACAAATACAATTGCCAGAATTGGTGCAACCTCCCTCGCTAAGTGAGCTCTTCGCTGCATTGTGTGGACCCTCCCCTAATAAAATCCCCATAGTCATTATTAAATGTTTCTTTTCGCACCGCTTCCGACGCATTCCTACTTTCGCTCCTTCAACGATGTACTCAACTGACCCCACGTTCCCGCTATTCCCAATACTCTCGTTTCTAGCATTTGTTATTAGCTTTATATCATTTCCATGGCATCTCCGCAATGGGAATATCGGCACTTGCGCATATATGATATCAACCGGAGTCTATTCTCTAGTGGAATTCATCAACTCCTTAATCTGGGCCGGGAGCGTTAATAACGTTGCTCCAGCTTGGTGTGATATTTGTGAGTTTTGTATGCTGTGTCTGCATTTTCGACAAATTGATTCCCGTCACAGCGGCCCAGATCATCATAGGCGCCAGCATTGGTATTCCTGCGTCAACGCTCGCGATAAGTCGCCAGCTATATAGTATTACCACCTCTCGAGGACACTCGAAAACCGCAGAAGAGGTGAGCCCGCTTCTATGTCTGCTCTATTTTCCGTGCTTGACCGGATCTTTCACCAGAAACGTCGTAATAACATCATCGACTTGACCATAGTTCTTGGGCTTCCCATTCTGGTTATGCTTCTGCGTGAGTTATCTCCCTCCTCCGTCATGTTTTGATAGTAGCTAACTCTCCCTTAGACCTAATTGTTCAACCCAACCGCTTCGATATCTTGGAAAACGTGGGCTGCGAGCCTGCTACTTTGAACACTCTCGCTTCTTATTTCCTCTTTTTCATGTGGCCTATTCTGATCGGCGTCTGCTCCTTCGTCTACTCTGGTGAGTGGTATTCTCTGAGTCGTCCGCTCGAAGTAACTAATTACGCTTGTCTTTTCAGCCCTAACTTTGCGCGGGTTCTACTTGAGACGTTTACAAATGAGCCAGATCAAACCCGCCAATTCTTCACTTAACGCAAGCCGCTACATGCGCCTCATGCTGCTCGTCTTTGTGGATATGCTCTGTAACACTCCCCTCGGAATATTTACTATCATAGCCAGTACTCGGATGACTTTGGAGCCATTCTCCTCCTGGTCCGACACGCACGATTTTAGCCGCGTACGCTTCATCCCGGCGTCAGAGTGGCAGCAGGACCGCGTAGAGCGTGTTTCGGTTGAGATTAATCGCTGGCTTCCTGTTTTCTGCTCTTTCGTATTCTTCGCGTTCTTTGGGTTTGCGGAAGAGGCGAAGAAGAACTATGCGGCGTTTGGGCAGTGGATTGGGAAGAAGTTTGGGATACGAGCATTGCAGAGGACCGGAGAGGGGAAGACACCCGCTGGGTAAGCTGATGGATCATTTTATTTGATATTGGAATCATTCTCATTCTCGATCTCGTTATTCCAGTTCCAAAGGCGTTGCGATGCATGCGTTTTCCCCTCGTCCACCTGCCCCTCGATCCCAGACATTTGATTCACGACAAACTGTTACGAACGCCTCAACACAGTTTGTTCCAGTTCACGATTTTCACCTGCAAGTTGACAGGGTAGATTCACCGTACTCCCCGGAATCCCCCTATGCATACTCTTGCGCCTCATCCTCCCGTCCGCTCATCTCCGACGCTGCTTCCACGGGTCAGAGTACCTTTCAATTTGATGGTGCTTCATTCCACACGGTTGATCTTGTTGATGACCGAACAGGTGGGGGAACGGTTCGTCCTTCACTATCGAGCATGCCAACTTCGCCACCCACATATCGCGAATATATTCGCTCGCTCCGGCCTTAGATGCGGTTGATTGTTTGTCACGTCTCCTTTCACTTATCTGTATCACTTGTATCGCATTCACGGACTTCTCAATCGGCCTCGTCCACCAGTGTATCGTTTCTCATTGTTGCATTAATGATTGTATCCTCGATGTCAAGCCCTTTTCTTACTATATTTTACCCCCCATTTTATGTGATGATACCACTCCTTTGTAGTAGTACACAGAATACGTAGCATTTAGTAAGTAGGTCATAGTATTGGTACTAATAGCATTGAATAGAGCAGTTATTTCGTATACCCTATTATACCCTATTACGGGAATTCCTTTGCCCTGTTAAGTGAATGTCCTTTGCCCTGTTGCGTCTTGATGTCGGTGTCTTCACCACCACGGTCTACTGACTCTTGCTGGCACCGTCGTCCAATCAGCCCAAGCCAACGCTCAGTCCGAGTCACCCAAGCCTAGCCCGGAGGACAATGGGCAGCCACAATTGCCTGTTTGAGCGAACAGTGCTCCTCAGAACAAGAGCGGCGAAGTCCCGCATTGTCTCTCATCATTCGAACTTGAATACGGTTCTAATTGTCTTCACTCTACAAGAGTGTATTTGTATTCCAGACAAGTTGTAGGTTGTAATACAAGAAAATTGGAGGAGCAGAAACTCGAAAGTGAAAAAATAAATATATAGATACGGCGAAACAATCAAAAGTGGAAGAGCATAAGCACACAAAAAGGAGTGACAATTCGAAAGAGAGAAATGGTACAAGGGAAGATCCGAATACCGCCATGACCGGAGAGTGAAGCACAAGACAACGATATGAATGCATAAACGGGTGTGTGGAGTTGGGAAAAGGGCTGCATGTGCAAGCTGCGCACGGCGCACTAAAAGGAAAGAGAATAATGATAGTTTCAAATGATGCGGATGGGTAGCAGAGCAGCATGAACGTCACTAAGAGGAGTAGAAAGAAAAAGGTAAATCAGTACCTGGTTAGAAATTCAGGAAGTGTGAAATATACGAACATGCAAGGCCGCGAAACAGTGAGTCTCGAATTATCAGGCTTTTATGCGATAACGCAGTAACCGCCTTCTGCAGTGGATCCCATTTGATGCTCCATATCGTGGGGTATAAAGTCGGAGGGGGGTGAGGACAACTCCGTACTGTGTGCTACGAATGCGCTGGATGCGTTGGATGCATCGACTAGCGCGAGGTCAAGCACGAGGCCAGAGACGGTGGGATCGGATGCAGTGAGATCAAAAGTGGTGAATGAGTCCATTGTTGAGCTAGCAGAGAGCGAGATGATGATAGAGAGTTGAGCTTGGTAGAGGAGTGATAAATAATGCTGGTAAGAGTAAAGCGTCCTTGTATCGCAAAGCAAAAAGCGCAGGTGAGAGCAACGGTCTATCCCTACAGACAGACGGAGGATGTGCACAGAAATTATTGAAAACACTTGAGGATGAATGGTTTATATGGCTCCGCAGATTTTGAACTTCATTGTTAGGTCCGCTATTGTTCGTGAAAACGCATTGTTGCCACCCCGGGCCGCGCTGGCTTGCCAGGCTTGTTTTTCTAAGGCTCACGGTGGTTCTCTCATTCTAGAAAACAGTTCCACTTCCAGCACGTCTCGCCTTGGCTTCTTCAATGTTGAATGATCCCGGTGTGGCAAACTGTACGGTGTAGGCTAGTATGCCAACGAACAACCAAGTAAGCCCAGTTAATTATCAGAATTGAATAGAAAAAGCTACATGAATGGCTCGGACTGTTTATTCGAATGAGCAAGGAATACTTGCTTACACTGGTAGCGGACAGCGTCAACGAAAAGAATAAACATCGGCGCCCAAGCCGGCGTCTGTGGGAAGACTCTGTTTACGTAACTTGAGCCACGTGAAAAGTCCCGCGGCACCGCAGAGCCGTATCGGGCATGAGCAAATCAACACCTCATTGGAGTTGCAAACAGCTTGACGGCTGGTGTTGGAGTGTAAAATGCACAATCAACCCCATGATGCAAGGGCCTGACCGGGAATTGAACCCGGGACCTCTCCCATAAAGAAGCACGACCATTGCACTCGGGTGTGTACGTAGCCCGAAGGGAGAATCATACTACTAGACCATCAGGCCAACAACAAGAAATGTGGTTGTTTGCATCCTCATGCTTCGGTGCATGGCCAATATGTGGAATAAATTTACGTCAAGACGAGAAAAAACAGCAAGAAGCCAGTTCAATTCTTTTTGCAGGCGACATTCCACTATGACAAGCCGCACGCGTGAACGTGACTAATAGCTGAGTTGGAGCTCCGCCAGAAACCTAGAAAGTCAGCTGACTCGCAGCAGTTGTGCCGGACATCGATTTTTGCGCTGACTGCCACTTATATGTAGAACTTCTGCGTGTCAGAGAAGTTAGAGCAACAAAAAAGCATGCCCACCGTAGGCCCTGCAAAGGACCTCCGGTGGGCGATGTTCACGGGCCTGACCGGGAATTGAACCCGGGACCTCGTCGAAAGCCAAACCCTAACAACGAATCATACTCCTAGACCATCAGGCCGATGACATAATCTCCACTCTGTTTCCTATAGCACTCCCTCACGCTCTCGAAATGTCTTTTTATTGATTGCTGGTGATTCCGGTTTCATGTCTACGTCGCCTGGATGACATCCACCAGAACATTTGGATTCAGAAGACCGTACGGAGCTAAAGAAGAGATCGCAGAACAAGGACGGTGAAACGGAATACCGCTACGTCGTACTCGAGATTTCCGCTGTTTCAAGTATTCTCGAGCATTGTTCGAAGACATGCCGGTTTCACGATGCTTGAATGCTTACTGGCGTTCGTCTTCTCTATCTGAACACGACACCAAGGCAACTCTCGGCGTATGGTCTCCGCAATTAAGTGTGAGACATACATGTTTTCTTGAGAATACAAGGACTGTTGATATCAGTTAGCCGTCTATACTTAATGAGAGTCTGAGACCTTCAAATGATCCTCAGGAAATGAAACTCGTTTGAATTCGAACGGGCTTTGAAGAACGGCTTGTACTTAGTGAAGTTGCATTGAAGGCAGTTGGAGGACCGGCTTGATCTGTAACGGCCCGGCACTTCAGCGGCATAATCTTCCCGTTCTTTTCCTTCCACGCATGTCATTTCGACTGGTTCATGCACTACCGCCACGTTTTGCAGGCCAGCATCTTGCCAGCATCAGCATTTGATAGTCCAACTGTCACAATTACGAAGAGAAATCTTCCCCTGACCGTAGTATTTTTACTTCGGAGGGGTGTTCAATTATATTGTATCATCTAGACCGCGATGCATTTTTGAACATGTGGATGGTTAGAATCACCAAACATCGATGGGTTCCTGGCCCAATATGCTGGACTTAGGAAGGAGGCTCCCGGTGAACGCCGGAATTCTATTTGAGATATGAATCTCACTTCGAGCTAGTCTCTACGTGCGAGAGCTTGAAGATGCATTGTTTCTTATACCGTTCGGCGTCTCTTGGCCGATAGTTTCACTTCACAATCTCTTTCTTTCAAGGTATATAAAGTATCCTCCCGGGTTACACAGGACGTCTTACCCCACAAGTAAGTATGTCTCATCGCAGTCAAAGCGGCTTGATGCTTACTCACCGCACGGACTATCTATGTGAAGCAGCGTAACTTGTCGTAATTGCATCTAGGAATCCAACGTCAAGGTTGATCACCAAATCTAACCTTCTGCGGGTCTGAAGCACGTATAATTTGAATATATATGTTCGTACACTCTTCTTGATTCGTTTCTCACACGAGCCTGGGCTGATTCTTAATCATTCCCCAGCCAGCTGGAGAGTATTCCCCACCCCCACCACTATGACCCTATTCCGACACTCGATCACTCGGAGAGATGCACTACTGCTTATGTTGGGAGCAGTCTGCATGCACATATTCACGTCACTCTTTTCTCCCCCGGATGCGGGTTCCTTCGTTATAGATGCTCATCTTCATGATATGTCCCCGCCCGACCTAAATCCTCTTCCACCCCCGCCGGATCCTATGGCGAAGAAACACCCGTCGGACAAGGTGCTCTCGAAGAATTCTTCGCCTAACTTCCGAAATATTGAGCTTGCTGAGGAATTACCTCAAACGTCTATCGTTCACCATGCGCCTGGATACACCCTTTTTCGAAACCTATACATGTCCAACGGGACACTGTATATCCTTTCGCCGAATCGTTCCTTCCCGGATATCCGACTGATGACGAGCACTGGGTTGGAATCCAATGGTGATCCTGATAACGAACAGAAACGAGAGCCAACAGAGGATGATATGAACTTTATTAGTCCGGAAGATGCGAGACGAAGGTGGGGCGGGGAACTCGCTCGAGGGGAACGAAATCATATCTTGTCAGTTGAGGGGAATACCGTGAGTCCTCTTACTATATGTCATTGATCATGATTAGCGCCATTACCATCCCGCATCCTTGACGGAACCAATCCAACTCATCTGACCACCAATTACAATTTCACAGGTTCTATTCAATGATCCGAAACAATTCCTGCGGCACTATTACCACTTTGTCGCCGAACTATTCTTCGGCGTGCAAGCATTTTGGCACGGGGCATTTTCTTCGCCAACACCGGAAACAATACCAGATCCAGCTAAAAGCTCGTACTCAGATAACTGGAACGCATACCCCACCGATCCGACGTCCAACCACATCTCTTCGTATCGCCTACATCACGAAGAAGTCCCGCCAATCAACCGAGCCATCTTCATCCACTCAAATGCCGACGGATGGCACGATAACCCAGGGTTCAACGCGTATTTCTTACGTGCTGCGTACCCAGGACTTACCGTCGAACACGAAGAAGATTGGAAAGATCGGGTGACTGCTACGAGCGGCGGGCCCAACGGTGTGCGCGATAGAGCTTGGTACTTCCCGCTTGCGTTACTTGTAGACCGTAGCGCGGCGTTCAAGGGACCAATGTGTGGTAGTCACACGCAAAGGACTGCGGCTGAAGCTTGGGAGTACATGCGAAATATAGGTCAGTTGAGGGGGGAGAGGGTCGCTGGGTGGTGGGAACCTGTCAGGGATGCTGTGTTGAGATTCGCTGGTGTAGGCGATATGACGGCTGATTATAGAGAGTTGGAGAAGAGTTTGGGTGGGACTCAGGATGAGCTTCCGATGAATTTAGACGTGAAGATGGAGTTGCCGATGCCGAGGAAGGTGGTGGTGACGTATATTAGTCGACAGGCAGGTAGCAGGAGGAAGTTAACTGCGGAGGCTCATGAGAGCTTGGTTACTGCCTTGAAGGAAGTTTCGGAGCGCAAAGGATGGGAATTAAACGTCATGGAAGCGGAGAATCTGACCAAGGATGAGCAGCTGCAAGTTATTGGGAAGACGACAGTGAGTATTGCTTTCCGTTTTAATGTTGACCGTGAACTCAAATATTCCAGATCATGCTGGGCGTTCACGGAAATGGTAGGTGTATCTCGACCACTTCGTGCTTATACTCTCACTAAGAGCTATCATTTGCATACAGGTCTTACACATCTCGTCTTCATGCCACCCACACGGATATCCACTGTTATAGAGATATTCTATCCAGGCGGTTTCGCACATGATTATCACTGGACTTCTCGGGCACTAGGAATGAAACATGTTGCTGTCTGGAATGATACGTGAGTGTCGCGTTCATTCGTCTATTCATATTCTCTTTCATATCGTGTTACTGAGCTACGAGCTAATGAACGTTATGCTCCTTATCAGGTACTACACGCACCCTAATGAACCGACAGTGGACTACCCCGAGGGCTTCCAAGAGGATTACATACCAGTATATGGGCCCGCTGTTGCGAGACTCATTGAGGACCGTGTTGAGGGTAAAATATGAGGTATACATCGAACAAACTTGCCATATCAGGCTAGCCGTTTGGCTGGAATAAGGAAGTCTCTGGGTCCAGTGAGTCGCAGAACTTCACTCACACTCTCTCAAGTGCTATTGTACACTCAGCAACATTCCATAATATCCCGGACGAGCAATGTGGTTTTGGAAGTCTGAGGTCGTGGAGATCATTCTTACTCCCGGATGAATGGATGGATGGTATATTCTTCTCCAGATATGAAACTAACTACAGCGCATTACTAGTGAACAGGTATTTGCCTGCATTTCTGTACTTCTGGCAGTCGGACATTGGACACTTTCCCTGTATTTACTTTATAATAAATGGTGTGATGCCAGTACATAGGGTAACGGTTGTGAAAGGACCTCCAGGACTGCTACAACCCGATGCTCCTGAGCCCAGGTAGCTTGTTCATTTCTATCAAGTATTTTACAGTAACTGCATTTACACGTCGGAAGGTGTGTACTATGTAGAATACCCGCCCATTCTTCAAATACCGGTTTCCTCCGGACCGCCGAATATGCCGAAGTTGCCGGGTTAGTGCACCGCTACTGACACCTACTTTCACGGTTACCTCGAGGATCCTCGACCGTCGATATTCCCTTTTGCTCGATTCTTACAGTTGCCACATACTGTACAGTCAAATTATTAACCTTTCGTTTTGTTGCGGATGATACGCATATCCACTGATGTGGGCTTACAACAAGAGTAGGAACGTCGAGCTTTATCCCAAGGTTTTTTCGGCGATGATGATCCAGGATACCTTATAATTTTCAGGTAAGAAGTGAGTCAACCCTAGGTTTGCTACACCCTCTACTGAGGTCTCATTAAACTTTTTCTCATTAGCTGGTCTACCTCGGCGTGCTTGCCGTTGCGAGATAGTGAGCTCAAAGGTGGCGTTTGCCGAAGTCCCTTTGTCTTCTATACTCGACAATTTTCGGTTTCTTTGAAGGCGAATACTTCATTCGCAAGCTCCGAGATTCTTTCCTGAACTTTCCATAAGGTCTTGCACTGCATCCAGATATGCATTTGTCTGTCGAAAATTAGAGCTCGAATCGTACGAGAATTTGCTCAGAAGTGGTGAAAGTCGCTCGAATTCTCAAGTTCGTGATAGTCTTGTTCTCAGACTTTGGAAAATGTTCATTGCTCATACTCGCTTTCAGTGGCGAACGTGACTTGAACTATTGTGCGTCGGCATTCGCCTTGAACATGTTGCCACTCACCACCCACGACCCTGAGCCTCATGGCTACCGACTTGCCCAATTTAATCTCCGACTCTCCCTCAGTGGGCCACATTTGAGCGAACAATGCAGTGGACCCGCTTGTATCTTATTTTGGCGCTCCTAGACATAGCGCTCTGCTACTTAATAAACTGGGTGGTTCGAGTGCCACTCTACAGCGTACTCGAACCCCCCCATTCAGCTTTTAGGCTATATCTCTCCCTGCGGCAGACTCCTCCGACTCTGCTTTGCACTGATATCTGGCATTTATTGTATAACTCTCTATTCTCCAGTCCAACTTGCGCCACATTTTGCCAACTCTAACACTGTCGCTTCTTTCCCGGTTCATTCGTGTTGAAATATGCCATTCGCTCCCCCTTGCTACACTGACGGCACTATTTGCCCTAGTCCGGTATGTAAAGGTCATTATTCTGCTTCAAATAATAATTCATGGAATGTGACGAATAGGAATACATGCCCTCCAATCAACTTGACGCCGCCTGTATGCAGTTAATGCAGAAGATGATGGCTGACAGCTATATCGAGGGGCGCAAGTATTGGGCCGAAAATCGTGTCCTACTCGGAGATCAGTCTGAGATTACGGAAAACGTAGGACCTTGACGTTGTTGTCTCTGTATTGTGCTGACGCGCGCGCACTTCTCTAGTCTGACCTGTATGGACCCAATGAAACCCAGGCAGTAAGTCGATTCTTCACCTCTGTCACTATAATGAAGCTGACCGTCATCCAGGAAATCGAGAAATTTCTAGAATTCACGGGTCTCCTGCCGAAGCGTCAGCCTGAGGTGTGCGACTCAGATAGCTTTGAGCTCTCCGAGCCTACCCTCGACGATACCAATGTTGCCTCGAGCGATGACGGTCGACCTTCCAGCATCTTAGATACCCCTCAAAGACCTCGCTGGCGGAGATATTTATCATTTCCAACGAGCACTCCACCATCTCCGATTCGCTTGTCGATTCCGTTGCGACGCTCCTTATCGCTCCCTATTTTCAGCAAGATTAAACGGACTACATTTCCACTGCCCAAGAGACTTCGAAGGTTGTCTAGGGCTTCATTTGGGAAGGCTTCTCGGCCAGAGGTGAGTATCTGCAATCGACATAGGCTTGGGCCATGTACTAAATCGGTGTTCTCAATTCTTGTAGTTGCCCTCCCCCGTAACACCTCCATCTCTCACTCGTGTCACCTCTCAACCTCCACGCGCTCTTCCCATTCCTAAAGCACCTGTTAAAATGCCAAGACGAATGACGATGGACGAGTCAAAGGTCAGCGTTGCCCGGGCGCGCGTAGCCAATTTCGCACCTTCGTGTTCGAACCAAGCTCAAAAGTCTGCTTCTGCCCTCTCAGGAAGCAGTACTCCTACAAAATCGAAACAGGCGGGATCTAGACAGCCTAGAACTAAGCGAAAACGACCCGCTAAAGTACCTCTTCCGCCTCCCCCGGCCCCGGAAGAATTAGATTGGCCGGATGATAATTCATCCTTTCGTCGTCGTCCCCTCTCCTTCCCCCGTGATCTCCCTCACTCCTCTCCGCTTTCAGTTAGGAAGAGGCCATTACCTCCGCCTGAGTGGTTCCGCAAAGAAAAATCCGCGCCTCCAAGCATCATCTCTTTGGAGGAAGAAGAAGAGGACCAATTACGTTGGTATAACATCCTTCTTATTCCCGTTGGGATCGTTGTCTTTTTGATCATTCTTCTCTGCGCAGTTTTATTTGGACTTTTTTGTCTAGCGCTTAGTCCTCTCATTTTATTTGAGAGGGATTAATCGCTGCGAGCTGCGAGCTGTGCACTCTTCTCTCGTCATGGCGTTTTTTCCTTTCTGCATTATAACGCGTAAGGCCTTTGCTCTGACGAGATTTAGTTTGCTTGTCGTCTCCTCAATATTCCTTTTTGCATTGAAGTTTCAAATATTCAACATTCAAAGCCAGTCGAATTGATTGGGCTGAACACGTTCCTTGTACGCATTTATTTTATTCTCATGTTATTATTCGATTTTCCCTGTGATTACTTACCCCCTCCCGACTTTTGAATACACAAAACTGAATTTTCAAACCTGAGATTGAAATTAAGTGTTATGGTCAGGGCTGTGAATTTTGGTAATGTGAAAAATAGCTCTAGTGCTGTCCAATTGTTTCGATGGCTGCGTGCGTGTCCATAATTAATGCATCTCCTGTGCCGCAGCGTTTGGCTAGTGACGGTTGCAGGCGCTTGTTGAGCGCTTGAGGTCTCCCACGTGGCTTGTCAGCTGATCTCACTGACTCTGACTCGAACTCACCGGTGACTGAACCAATTCAATGATGCTCACGGCGATTGCAATGACAACGGTCTCGTCGCAGCACTCGACGGCTCCGGTCAATACTTAGGTACAGCAGCGTACAGCCTTTGTGACGCTCATTCTCTCCTATTCTCTATATAAAGAGGGACGCGCAAGTTCGAGCGCACAATTATTAGCATCAAGCTCGTGAACCACCCTCGCTACGTGTTTCACGCATACCTCCTTCTCTTCCTTTTCCTTCACAGTCTTTTCGAGTTGAATGTTGGACAGACTTCTTTGAAGCTCAGAAATTAACTCAGAATCCATGAAGGATCTTCAGGTCGTCAGGAGCGGGCTCCTCAGGTTCAAACAGGATGGTGTATTCGCTAACTTGAAGCGAAATTGCTGGACAATCAAGTGGGTAGTGCTGAGGGAGAAAGACTTGTCGATACGTCGTTGTTATGTGCGTTGTTCTCATATTTTATCTTCACTTTGAAATTCACCTCGGACTTCATCGACAGGGCGGGCGTAGACAGGGCGTTGTCCAGCTAACAGACCTAACAGATATCACGAATATCGAGCGGAATGATTCCATGAAACCTCGCTGTCTCCACCTTGAGACGAAACACAAGCGGTACTTCCTATCATTTGACAGTGATGAAGAGCTTTACGACTGGTACAACGATATCTATCAACGAACCCACTCGATGTCTATCAGCCACCCATGGGGCTTCAAGCACGACATCCACATCTCCTCCAATCCAGTCTCTGGTACTTTAATGGTACGTATTCTTTCAATGTCTGTTTTTGAATCCTGTGAGCTCACTGGTCTTTCGAGTAGTTTTCGCCGGACCGATGGGATTGGATTGAGAGCCTAGAGAAATCTGAGGAGTCCCTACATGCGCACCGAGAGTACTGTTTTGTGGACACGGAAAACACGGTTGAGAATCTTCTCGACCTATACACTAAATTCCAGAAGCGTAGTTGGGGAAAGTTTGAAGGCGCACAAACGGTGGAAGCACCTACCACTAGCACGAACGGGCGGGGATTCTTTAGATCTACCTTCAGGCGGACGAAATCACACGGAGCGAGCTATAATGCTCTTTCACCCTCTCTAAGCACTAGAGCGTCTTCCGGCGACCGCGGTTGCAGTGTGAAGGAGGTGGAGGTCGTACGAAGTGGTCCGGTTGTCATGAAGGGAGGCGCCGGTGTATTCACATGCTGGAAGGTCAAATGGGTCATATTGAAGGCCGATACTCTTTTGATACATCGATCCGAGGTGAGCATCCA
Organism: Neonothopanus nambi; assembly: GCA_003987895.1. Classification (NCBI taxonomy): domain Eukaryota; kingdom Fungi; phylum Basidiomycota; class Agaricomycetes; order Agaricales; family Omphalotaceae; genus Neonothopanus; species Neonothopanus nambi. Next base: position 14,006 of record RCHF01000339.1, on the reverse strand, counting down.
CCTCACTCCAAGTTGCATGTCATTGAATTTCCTATCCTTAGGGCTCACTTCAAAGCGTGTCAATCAAGCTGCGAGATATCCTGAATCTCGAGCGATGTGATTTAAAGTCCCACTGTCTACTTCTAGAGACGAAGTGTCAACGGTACTACTTATCGCTGAAGAGTGACAAAGAGCTGTATGGCTGGCATGACGATATCTATCAGCGCTGCCCGGCGCTGGCGATTAGTAGCGAACCCTATAACTTTGAGCACCACACGCATGTCTATTTCGATATGACCTCAGGTCGCTGTATTGTACGTCCAAGTTCATCTATTCAAATTTATCACGCAGTCGTTCACTTTAAACGTTGCAGGGCTTACCCAAGCAATGGAGCAAGCTGCTAGCGAAGTCGACGATCGACTCGGAAGACATTGCAGGATATGATCCTCTTCGATCATGCCTTCAGTCTCGAATTGATGATGATCGTGGGCACGAGGTAATGCACGGGCTTGAATGTACCGAGAAGCACTTTAGCTCGTGCTCGTCAAGCACGTCTTCCAGCTGTACTCTTGTATCTGCCTTCTCTGACTCTGATGACAAAGGCAACTAACGTCTTGATATCAACGCTACATCATGATCACGGCAATTCCATTTTGGACTTAATATGACTGGATGGCTTGTTCTCTTTGCTGAAGACCCTCTTCTGATATACCAACAATATACCCTGCATTCTTGATGAATTTGAATATTTGTTTAGTATACGTGACTTCTATGTGGGAGTCAGTTGTCTTTGTAAGTGACATATGGAGGGATGCACTTTAAGGAAGTGTGAACATTGAACACCAGCACAGGACAGGTGGAGCAGGTGCTCAAAGGCCATTCAGAGTTTGTGACATCATGTGGCCTTTTCACCAGGTAGCTTGTATGTTGTATCAGGATCAGATGACAGAAAAGTGAGGATATGGAACACCTTCACAGGACAGATAGAACAGACACTCATTTTCGTCTGATGGGTTACATGTTATTGCTACTTCCACCTCCTGGGAGACCTTGGGATGTATCTAGTAGAAACCAGATACTTGTACATATACTCAAACCTCTTTCTACCATTCACCTACTGATGCTATCATCTCAACTGGGTCTTATCAGATCAAGTTTTCAAGTATCCCATCTACCATCTTTCTGAGAGCTATGATGAGATATATACTTATACCAGCTCTGGTCAAAAGCATGTCCTATGGATTCCACCTCATTACAGAGACATTCATGTCATGAAGCAGCATGAGTCAAAAATTTGCTTTGGGCACCAGTCTGGGAGAGTGGTGATTTTGGACATGGAAGATCCAGCAATTGCTGAGTAAATCACACAAGATGATTATTCAAAGTAGTGCTTTACACACCAACAGTTGGCAATCATATTCTTCAATGTACAAATTCTAGTGACAGCTTCTTGTACTGCTGTGTTAAGTTCTTGTACCTTTGATTCCTAAAGACAGAATATCTATCTTTTATGTTCTTAGTCATGTGCAGTGAGCATCCTGAGGTTTTGTATCAAAATCACTGTTCATTCACTATAGGAAGACAACATGCTTGTGGTCATTGTATAAGTGCATTCTATTTTTAAAGGACTAAAAATCCCCACTAAAATGAAATGACCTGTTTTCCATAAACAACTTGAAGCATGTCTGTACTGTAGTAGACCTGCAATGCTTTCATAAGTAGACCCACTCTATACCATAATACTAGAGTTAGAGTGGGTACAACTTCTCCTTGCCACATATATAAGACATGTGATGTTCCAGAGTAAGAATGGAAGAGGCACCATTAAGATTTGGGCTCAACCCAAATACATCATAAGCCAGTATTAACAAGCCAGTAACCTGACTACATACAGGCACCTGTCTTGTAACACTCTCTGCTGGATATGAAAGACAGGCAGAGCACAGAGTGTGATTGAACACAAGCAGAAAGTATGGACATTGCCACAGCCATAGAATCAAGATATACTATATTCATGTTTGAATTGGGGTCTATGGAACTAGAGTCACTGGTCAGGCTAGGGTTAATTCTCCTTCTCAATTCATTTGAGAGAGAAGCACAACACTTGCAATGAAGACATGAAAATATCTGTTAAAGCTCAAGCTGAACTTGAGAAAACCAGTGACCAGCCAGTGATCCTACTCCATGTAGGCATCTACCCTGGCATTACTTACTGAACAACATACAGGAGTATGGAGTATATATTTCTTTTACAATGAATCATTAGAGGTATCTATGCTACAGTAACTCATGGATGATACAATTTTCTGTCATTAAATAACTCAAAGGAAGTCTAAAGATTGCTAATGAGGGAAGCACCCTTCTTGACAAGAGCCTAATGACCACCAAAGATCAGCCAAACACTTTTTTCAAAGGCACAAATATTTACCTCCAGGTTTTGAGGGTGAGCCCCAATGATTTGCTCTACCTTCTGCCCATCCTTAAAGGCTATGAACGTCGGCATCTGTCCCATAATGCGTATTAGCCTTCGGCTGCATTCTATACCGAATCATACATGAGCCACTCACAGATCTAATTCCAACCTCAGCAGATATATCCGCCTGCTCATCAACGTCGACTTTGTAGAAATCAACGTCGGCGTAATCAGAGGATTCGGAGAATTTCTCGAAGATGGGTGAGATGAGTCGGCATGGACCACACCAAGTTGCCCAGAAGTCAACAATGACAGGCTTGGGTCCATTAATCTAGAGTCGAGTGAAAGAAAGAAAGTATTTGTCAGAAAGAGATACGGTAAAACCAACATTATATGTTACTTACAACTTGCTTGAATTCATCGTAAGATTTGATCGCTTTGACAACCATGGTAGAAGGAAATGTACGAAAAATAAAGAAGTTTAGAAGCGACGCGGTGTATTTGCTGTGAAGCTAAGCTGATGAGGAGTTTTTGACTCTTCCGCCTTCTGATCTCTGCTTTTATACTTCAGCCTACCTCCGATGGCGAGATCGACGCGGATGAATCAGACATTGCCCGATCACGTGTATGCTGACGAAAGGGTGACCAAGCGACTGCCTGATCCGATACCGACTCGGTTAACGAATATCGACTGACTGAGATATTGCGAATGGTTTACACATTTCTGCGAGAGATGACGAAGGAGGAGAGTTGATGACAAAAATATGGTTATGCCATAGAAAGGCCCTAATCGATTAGGATTGACTCAATCGTTGAGCGATGGTCTAGGCTACTTCGCCGCTCGGCATGCATCGGGCGCCCTGCTAAACGACAGTACATACTAGTAATGTGAACGTTCAGGCTGTCAGCTTGGAGGATAGAATGGTAAAAAGATAGGATTGTCCATTTGAACGGCCAAGATGGGGCCCTGAGCCTCGAGGCCAAGGAGCGGCGCAATTCGAGCTAAAGCCATACATTCCAGCACTTCAGCGGGATCGGATTCAGTATATATTCACTCTATACTTGCTTGGTCCGACGTGAAACTGGCCAACGGAACAGGCGAAGTGTAAAGGTGTAAAGGCCGGTTTACACTGACGGTGCTTTGAATCGAGTAGTTCAGCATGCGATATACACAGTACATTTCACAACACAATCCTGTCATCAAACGTCTTGAGGTTCAAAGAATGTTGTGTGCAACGGCGCAAGACATCACACGCCGTGCAGAAGTTACTGGATGATTGTTAAATATCAGCATATCGAGCTTTGGAATATAGTATGATCTCACCTAAAGTGCTTGTGGACCTGCTTCGACAAGTTCAGCTTCTTTCTGCCCGTTTTTGAAACCGAGAAGCACACGGAAACCAGTAAGTTCGTCGATATATATTGATGTTGGACTGCGAGGACAACGTACACTCTTGATGCTGACTTCTGGCTAGACCTTCGAGTATGCTTGCCATCCGCGCGCATGGAGAGCTTTTCGAAGATAGGCTGGAAAGCTTCGCACCAATCCGCCCGGTGATGGATCATATCGGGCTCAGAAGCACTAATCTAAAAGAACTCATGAGTTGGAGGTGTTCATGAATAGAGACACTAGCTAACTTACGATTCGACTGAACTCATGGAGAGAGGCAATGTTGTGGATAGTCATTAAGGTCTGCCTGATAGTGAGGCGAGTGATAAGACTGCCTTATGATTGATTTCAGAAACATGAACATTCTTCCTGTCAGTGTCAGTGAGTACACTGGCGTATTAAAATGCCGAGTGCATTCTTGCTGTCAAAATTTACCGGTGTACTGCGAAGGTTAGCACCTGTTCACAGCATTTCGTGAGAAAAAAGACTGTGATGTAGATAGCATACTTTGGAAAAACAAATGGTGTTGAATTCAAAAAGCATTGAGCTACCAGTACGGCAAGTACTAGTTGTGCGATGGTGAGGTATGGAGAAGCTGTAGCCCGGCCACGCCGGCGCGCCCGTCACAACAGCTACACTTTTGAGACTCCGCTTTAATTACGTAAATGCCTTGCGAGTCAGCTCAGGCTCGATTCAATCTTACTGGCGGCCAGCGTCAAAGCGGAGTAATGCAAAATGCCCTGGTGAACACACCAGTTTTCTGGATGGGTTTCTAGCGACGCTTGATCGCTGAGGCTAGGGGACCACCGACAAGGTGCTGTGCTTTTGAAATTGAAGTCCAGTTGCAATGAAGCAGCGGCAAAGCAGCGGAAAGAGTTTTTCAGGAGTTTTACAGAGGTACGAGCTCATAAGTTGACGCTTTTATTTGAAGATGATATTGATCTGTTTAGTGTCGAAGTGAAACAGTATACAAATCGCGGTCGTTTACTTCTGTCTTCCCTAGGTTCCATCCTATTCATGTCTGTATTGACCGTTTAAATGAGACGCAACCGTCATCCCGAAAGTGTTCACCTCAGTTTCTTACTACTTACATTCACCTTCAAGCTGCTTGACGAATGGGGTGACTCGGAGTCGGTTTACTCCTGGTTTCTAAGAGGTATCGCCATATAGAGATCCCGCGAATCCCGAATTCTGGACAGTTTCAGGTCTATCAAGCCTTGATCAACCTAGCAGTCGTTCGATGAACAGCTCTGTCAAACTCTTCGTTGTTCGAAGGAAAGGCCAGGGGGGAAGGTAATAATGCCAGTGGTAAATCCGTGCTTTTCACGTGCAGGATCACTCAGAGGATTCGTACTAATAGATATGTCTCCTACATGATTCCTATGAATGGACGATTAATAACATCTCCGTGGGTCAGCGTGAAGTTAGCGACACTGGGAGCAAGTCCGACAATAAAGGGAGGTAGAAACGTTACGAGAATCGAGGTCTGCTGGCAGGGACAATGATCAAAACACCCAGTATTCACAGAAGGAAAGTCCCCGTGATTTACCTGTGTGCCAGCTGATTTATTCAGATTCAATAGAATTGCGGGCTCAACGAGGAGATGTATAACGTGTATTGTTACGCTCGTTGATCCTGTCTCCGGCGCTGTAAATAGTTGTCGGATCCGGGGCTGTTCGCCTTCTACAGCTTCAAGTAATTGCGTACTATTACGGAAGATAGCGTATATCTTTTATCAAGCGCACCGTCGAACGTGTTCACCGGTACTGGCCTCCCGAATTCGACCCGTGACGAGGCTTTTACTTTTGGGACGGTTGGCCATGGGTGTCCGGAATCCGGACGTTGCGTGGTTTACATTTTGCTGAAAACAATTGGCTGCTGTTTTTACTAACTCCCACTGCCAGGCTTCCAAGTTAATTGTAGTCGCATTGCCATCGGTTTGATACCTATGTATTTCTACCATGGCTGCGACTACAGAGCTTGTTCTTGGCTTTTGCTAGAGATTCCTTCAATAATAAAAAGATCCATAGAAATAAGAGATATGTCAAAACAAGTGGAGAGGTTCAGTTACCGTGGCGATGTCTCCAGTGAGGGCCGGCCAGGTCCGTTGAAGAGCCGGGTGGCGTCGACAAACAAGGCCACGCACGGTTCCTGCATCAAAGACTGAGACATTTCAATCCGTTTCTCTTCAGTTGCTGCTCGTCGTCGTGAACAGCGACCAGAACGTTGAGCTCACTGTAGTAGGCGTCACTTTTATTCTCATCGTTTTTCACGACGACCATCAATTGTTGTCGCTGCCATCATCTCTCGCTAATCAGCCACGCACAAACCGAGCTCGGCATTGCTCCTGGTTTCGAAAAAAGGGCATGGCTTATCATCAAATATCTGCCGCTTCGTTAACGCCAACACGACCTGCCCCCCAGGCACCCCAGCGACGGGGCACCGACTCACCGACGATGTACACCAATAACGTTTCGTTGGCCTCCTCTGGATACAACCCCGCTATCACCTTTTCGCCGTCTTCCCCTGCAGGCTCGTCGTACAATTCGTCGTACTCTGGCATTGGTGGTTCTCCGAATCGCAAATCAGAGTCGGTGATGAACGCTCAGGTCGTTAGGTGTGGCTCCGTCAGCATTAAGGAGGATGGCACGTTTGCCAGCTGGATCTGGAAGGTGAAATGGTTGATACTGAAAGAGGAGGCATTGACGATACACAAGTCTGAGGTAAGCTCTTGATCTGTCATGGGCAGCTCGTGGAGACTAATCTCCTTGGTTAAACGAATAGAATTCGCCTCAGCAAAGCGCGATCGTGTTGCAAGATATTGTAAACATCGAACGGACAGATCTAAAACCTTATTGCCTTCTCTTAGAGACGAAGGACAAGAGGTACTACTTCTCATTGAAGAGCGACGAGGAACTCTACGGCTGGCAGGATGATATCTATTCACGCAGTCCGTTGATGGGCGTTAGCAACCCAACCAATTTTGTGCATAAAGTACATGTCGGGTTTGACCCAGTCTCTGGCGCTTTTACTGTGCGTACTTCCTTTCTCGCCAAAATCCTGGTCCTCATTTCCATCTTACCCCAAGGGCATGCCCGAGCAATGGAGCAAACTTCTAACAAAGTCTGCTATCACTCGAGAAGACTACGCAAAAGATCCTCAAGCTGTACTCGACGTCCTCGAATTCTACACCGACCACCAAAAGCGCGAAATGGAGGACATGATGATGACTCAAAACGCAATAGCGCGTTCAGGCTCAAACTTATCGTCCTCATCCAACCTTTCTACCGCTTCCTCTTCCACTCTTACTCCCTTCTCCGACGCCAGTGCTCCTGCCCGATTCAACGCAGGCACCGGTCTCGGCGGCGTAGGCAAAATCAGCACACCACTCATGAACTCGGGTGCGCTATCTTCTTCCGAATATTCTCGTCCGACGATTAAAAGACAGGATACCGCTCCCCCAGGTCTCAACGGTGACACCACCAACCTTTCGTCTGCCGCTCAACGTGCAGCTGAAGTCGTTAATGGAGGTGGAACGTCTAGACAGCCCCTCCAATCGTCAACGCTGCAAGCTTCGAGGCCTGCACCTCCCAGACCACTCTTGACTGGGACTCGCCCTGCCCCACCTGCGCCCGCGACGAATGGCACACCTAAGATGTCGACGGATCAGCTACCTTCCTCTGCGGATCTTAGGGCGAGGAAGCAAGCTCAGGGCCCACCGCCTGGGACGCTGCCTACTCGCAATGACTCTTTACCCGCTCTGAACCAGGCTCAGGAGAGGCGGGATAGAGAGCGGGAGCGGGAACGTGAACGTGAGCGAGAGAGGGAGAGGGAGAGGGAGCAACAGAAAGAGCGGGAGAGGAGGGAGAGGGAAAGAGAAAGGGAGCGGGAGCGGGAGCAGGAAAGGATTGTGAGAGAGCGTACTCCTGAGCCCTCACGCTCTCGAACGCCTGAGCCTCCTCGACCACCCCTTGGCGTACCAGCGAAGTCGTCTCCAGCGACGACGACGGCTGCCACGCACCCTGTGGGTGGGGCTGCTGGTGCTACGGTCGGTCCACCGCCTGTGAAGCCGCTGCAGCCCACCAAAAAGGTGCAGATACAGGCTGAGGAGAAGCCTAAGGGAACGGGTGTGGCTGCCGCTGCTGCTGCGTTAGAGAAACCAAAAGAGAAGGAGAAGAGGATTAGTACGATGACTGAGGTGCAGATTATGGAGAAGTTGAGACAGGTGGTATCAGAGGATGATCCGAAGACGTTGTATAGTAAGATTAAGAAGGTTGGACAAGGGTACGTTTTTCTTACAATCCCTGTCTTTCTTCCTTGCTGATGGGATCGTCGTTGCAGTGCCTCTGGACACGTCTACGTGGCCAAGACCCTCTCTACGGGGAAGAAGGTCGCGATCAAGGAGATGGACTTGTCGCATCAACCTAGGAAGGAACTAATCGTGAACGAAATCCTCGTGATGAAAGAATCGCAGCACCCGAATATTGTCAATTTCTTGGACTCATACTTGGTCAAGAGCACGGAGCTTTGGGTGGTCATGGAGTATATGGAGGGAGGTGCACTGACGGACATTATTGAGAATAATACGCTGGAGGAAGACCAGATCTCGAGTATTTGTCTGGAGGTGAGTGGGCTGATTTTCAATCATGCTTTTGGGTGCTGACGTGGGGGTTATGAATATTCGTACAGACATGCAAAGGATTGGGTCATCTACACAGTCAGAGCATTATCCACCGTGATATCAAGTCAGATAATGTCTTGCTTGATGCTCAAGGCCGGGTGAAAATCAGTTGAGTTGCTCACTTGCACGCTCTACTTTCCCTTTCCTAACTCGCTCTCCCTCTTACCAGCTGACTTCGGTTTCTGTGCCAAATTGACGGACCAAAAGTCGAAGCGTGCAACGATGGTAGGAACACCGTACTGGATGGCTCCCGAGGTTGTCAAGCAAAAGGAATATGGCGCCAAGGTGGATATATGGTCTCTTGGGATTATGGCTATTGAGATGATCGAAAATGAGCCGCCGTATTTGGATGAAGAGCCTCTGAAGGCGCTTTATCTGATCGCGACGAACGGGACGCCGACGTTGAAGAAGCCAGAGACGCTGAGTAAGGAGCTTAAGAGCTTCTTGGCGGTGTGCCTTTGTGTGGATGTCAGTAGTCGGGCGACGGCGAATGAGTTGCTTGAGGTGAGATTGGTTTTCCCTTATTTGGGATTATGAGGGTGGCTTATTGTTGCTGTGAATTTTTATTAGCATGAGTTCTTGAAGAAGGCATGTGCGCTGTCTGGGCTTGCGCCGTTGTTGAGGTTTAAGACGAAGGCATCATGAGCACCATCTTTTCATGATCACCCTTTCTTCAGTCTCTCCCTTTCGTATACGTCGTTTGTATCCCTATACCGGTGTTGTCTGGGACTGGTGCGTTTGTGTTGCTATACTTCCTCCTCATAATTCCTAGTTCCTTCCGATTTCCAATCTTGTCCAGAGACCGATACACCGGATTTTCATCTTCTTCTCGTCTGTCTCTTTCCTTTCCCCTTCTGCTTTTTAACATCTAAGTCTGAGTATACGATACCTTATGTATTCTCCTCACGTCACGTCTTTGTCTGTCATTTCCTCATTCCCAATACATCATTCTCATATACAGTATTCTTAGTATGCGTTATACGTTCAACTCGTTGACGTGTCGGCGTTCTCTGTATCTGCACTCATCCCCATCCATGATATCAATCCTCGTCCGCCGCTCCTGACCTCCATCATCACCACCTCTCAAACGGTTTATTTATATCCTCCCACTTTCTTGATCTCTTTTATTCATTCTGACCCTGCCTTATTTTACATACGGTTCCTTTTTCTTTTCTCCTGATTTACTTCTTATTCATGCGGAAAATATGGCCATGGTGCAGAAGGTGTACGAACTTAGTATGTACATTTGTCCAGTGGCAAAATCTTGTAGATGAATATTGCTACGGAAAGGCGGCTACGTTCCATCGAATTATATCTCAAAAGGGAAACCAATTCTAAGCTAGGCGCTCAGCGTTTAGTGGGATGATGACTTTTCTTTCATGGATTTCTTTCATGAATTTTCTTTCATAGGTTTTCGGTTTCAAAATCCAAAGGTTTTCAAGAACGGCTTCAAGCAAGTTTCAAGAACGCTCGGATTGGCTATGTGTGATGACAAATCATCTAGTTATGTAATTGTCCAGCCGTCGTGGCACGTGAGAGCAAACCGGGGGTAATGTGCTCTTGATCGTCGACGACGACGAGAAGGCCTTTTATTCAGATTGTTGCTAAAATGCCAACAGTACTGACGGCGTTGCATCCACCGCCAATGTTTCCTATGTCAATTTCACCATCCCCGGTGGATCCAGTCCGAGCATCGGTGGGACATCTACTCACCAGGGCTTGTTCAGAGCCTTGCTCGACGGCTGCACAGGCATTTACGCAACTTGTTCAGCCTACTTTACGATTTCAGCTGGCCCTTGACGTTCTCCTTCCGCTTCTTGAACCCGATGGTTCTGCTGAGGTGAGTAGCTTGAGTCATCTCAGACAGATCATGGCCTCTGATAATAACATCGCTGAAGCTCTCACAACGAATTTTGGTCTCTTTCATCCTGTATTCGCTTTACGCACCGCATCCAATATCTGTCAATCCGTTCAAGTCAATGTTATTTATTATTTTTGTTAAGGAGCGCGAGAAGGCAGTGAACGTGGCGAAGAATGGTGGCACATGCCCAAATGAGCAGCTGGTCTGGGTTCTGTGGAAGATTTTGAAGGGAGATGGCAGCGACGTTTGTGGCTTCTATTTGTACTTCTGATTCTCAGCTGAAAAGACCTCTAGATTGGCCCTTATTCTCCTACAACTTTGGCACGCTCGCCTCTTCCACCCAAGCTTAGAGCGACTAATTTAACTCTCGACGAAGAAATGTATCATAATGACAATGACATGTATGCCTGTGTTACCGCCATTCTTGTCGTCAGTGCTGACCCTGGATCCAGAGATGAATATTTCCTGTACTCTCATACTGCGAATTCCAATCGCACAATTTCCGGCGTCGACTTGACTAACGTGAACGGAAATTCAACAATTAATTCCGGAAGGTTCGTCACCTCCGAGGAAGACCTGCAGAATGACGCCGTTGCACAAGCTATGAAGCTCCTCCTTGCAGCTCGGGACCGTGTTCTAACACTATCTGAACAACGGGTGAGGCTTCCGAATTTCTCTCCCACCTGCTTTATACATGCTACCGACCTCTTACCTCAATTGTTATGTCTCGCATAGCTTATCATGCCGTCCATTCCCGACCTCGTCACCTCACAAATGATCACTCCGCTCGATCTGGCGCCTATTATATCCCACAACCCGAGTCTGGCCTACCCGCTTATCGTCGCGCTCCTCAGCACCGGTGCCACAGGCTCGAATATTTCCGCTACTGAAACCAATCTCCCTTCGCCGATCCTGGAGGTGCTGACACAGTTACCCCCGATGTTGCCAACGTTCGACTTAATGGGTCGTCTGCTGCGCGATACAACGCCAATAGGCGGCAGCCAGGTGCCGCTTTGGGCCGTAGTGAGGACGGAGGTCCTCGGGAGGTTTACGCATGAGTGCATTGCTTGGTTGGACAAGGCAGAGAAGGAGGAGAGGGAGGGGTTGATTAGTGATGACCGGTTTGTTAAAGGAGTTCAGAATGTAAGTCCTTTTCGCATTTTTGTCTCATATCGACCTTTTCCTCATCACTGCTTTCTGTTGACGCCCCTTCATGTTTATGGCTGTCTTTTAACATTTCTCATTCGCCAGTTATGCCGCTTTTATTATTCACTCATCAAACTTTCACTCGTTAACCCCGCGCTGGATGCCGACTCTGCTGAGATAGCACATTTCAGCTTAAGGAACTCGAGATTTGAAGAAGCAAATGTGTTATATAGAGCTTTGGCTACAGGTAGCTTTTGAAGGTGTTCAGGAGCCTATCTCGATTCTCTTGTTATAGTGACATACTTGGTCCATTGTTCATGTACCTCTATGTTCTTATGTTCTGGTGTTTTATGCTGGCTGTCATTGTTGTCACTTATGATATGGGACTTTCATATGAACTGTTATTGTTTTCTTCAGCTTCTTGATCAGGATTTAGTTGGAGTGTCTGAAGGTACTTATAGATATGCTCAATTGGGGTCATGTCTATAAAGTCTGCTCATAATTAATTGAGTCCATGTTCTGTTGGTATTTTCATGTATGACATGGTAATGCCAGGGCAGGTGCCTACTTGTAGTAGAGTTACTGGCTGTCACCACCTCTCTAGAGTTCAGTGTGGGCTTGAATCTTCACAGTTCCATTTCTATTCTCAACTAATCCTTGTCTTCTGCATGAGAGAAGTGAGCCTACTCCAGCTCTAAAATTATCTAATATATTGAATCTAAATGATTATCTCACACCTTAATCTTAACAGTCACACTACAAACCATAAATATATTTGTATATTGAGTAAGATATATCTTTACCATTGAGATGTAAGCAACAAGAAAGCAATTTGAGATATCTATCATCTGTGATTTACTCAGCTATGTTACCCATGTCCAAGATTACCACTGCCCCAGATACACACCCAAAGCAAATTTTTGATTCATGCTGCTTCATTACTACAATATTTCTATAGTGAGGTGGGACCCATAAGGCATGCACTTCATCAGAGCTAGTGTGAGCATAAAGCATATTATGGCTTGTAGAAAGACTGTAGAAGGGATACTTCATAACAGGATCTAATAATACATAGATAGTGATCAATGGACAAGCATAAAGAAGGGGGCTTGAAGGATGTACACACCAAGTATCTGTTCACCACTAGATGTATTCCAGATTAAAGTTTCCAAAGTAGAAGTAGCAATCACATGCAATCCATCAGATGAAAAGGCCACAGAGAACACCCAGGCTGGAAAGCCTCCTGGCACCTGGTCCACCTGTCCTGTCCATATCTTCACATCATTTAGTTCTGGAAAGGTATATAAGCATTCTGGTGGTGAAATGTCCATATCTGTGTGAAAGTATGTGTGGTCTCTGAGTACTTGCTCCACCTCTCCTGTGGAGGTGTTCCATATCCTCACATCACTATTATATGATCCTGACACAACATGCAAACTGTCTGGGGAAAAGGCCACAGATGTCACCCAGTGTGGATGGCCTTTGAGCACATGCTCCACCTCTCCTATGGTGGTGTTCCATATCCTCACTTCATTGTCATCTGATCCTGACACAACATGCAAGCCATCTGGTGAAAAGGCCACAGATCTCACCCTGTCTGAATGGCCTTTGAGTACCTGCTCCACCTGTCCTGTGGAGGTGTTCCATACCCTCACATCCCTGTCAACTGATCCTGACACAATGTGCAAGCTATCTGGTGAAAAGGCCACAGATGTCACCCAGCCTGAATGACCTTTGAGCACCTGCTCCACCTTTCTTGTGAAGGTATTCCATATCCTTACTTCCATGTCATTTGATCCTGACACAACATGCAAGCTGTCTAGTGAAAAGGCTACAGATGTCACCATGTCTGAATGGCCTTTGAGCACCTGCTCCACTTGTCCTATAGAGGTGTTCCAAATCTTCACACTCTTGTCATATGATCCTGACACAACATGTGCACCATCTGGTGAAAAGGCCACAGATGTAACCTCCTTTGAATGGCCATTAAGCATCTCTATCTGTCCTGTAGTGGTGTTCCAYAYTCTCATGTCTCTGTCATATGAYCCTGACACAACATGYAAGCYGTCTGGTGAAAARGCYACTGATGTMATCCAGYCTGAATGACCAYTGAGMACCTGCTCCACCTTTCCTGTAGAGATRYTCCATATTCTGACTTCCTGATCATGTGATCCTGACACAATATGCAAGCTATCTGGTGAAAAGGCCACTGATTTCACCCCTCCTGAATGTCCTCTGAGCACCTGTTCCAGCTGTCCTGTGGAAGTGTTCCATATTCTCACCTTCTTGTCAGATGATCCTGATACAATGTGCAAGCCATCTGGTGAGAAGGCTACAGACATCACCCAGCCTGCATGGCCATGAAGTACCTGCTCCATCTCTCCTGTGGAGGTGTTCCATATCCTTACTTCTCCATTATGAGATCCTGACACAGTAAGTAACCCATCAGTTGAAAAAGCCACAGATTCCACTGCAGATAGATGATGATATATTAGGGTACATGCACTCCATGATGGATGAAGTCCTTTTACGACCC